>MU869815.1:0-18139 GCA_036418205.1 Ostertagia ostertagi | reverse complement strand
CTGAGCAGCCTTTGATTAACACGCGACCATGAGCTGTTCGAGAGCTTATAGAGCAGATCACGGAATTAATCATGGCTTTTCATACTCTCGATCTTTGATGAAGCTTTCATGTGGGTTTTGGAGTTACTGAAACACTCTTTTGAAGTTTTGAGAACCTCAGCAGCCAGCTCCCTCTAATTTATCTCTGCCCCATGTCGTGTCAATTTCATGCTCTTTATATTCTCTGTTTATCAGCCCTTCTCTTCTCTCCTTTTTTCCTGTACCTTTGCCCATTCCTTCTCTCGCTGCCGCGCTCCTTTCAATTTCGTTCCCTTACTTTTGAATGCCGCTACCTCTTTTTGTCATCCTAGCAGCGCACGTTTCTCTGCGATATTTTTTGCTGTTTCTTTCTCAGATGCTCGGGACGTTCTCTCAATTATTGAAGGAAAAAGGATAAAGCATTTGCCGTTGATCAATCCCTTTTTGGGATGCGGCACGCATTCTACTTCCATTTGTACATTCGTAGTGGCGTTTGAATGCGATGTGGCCTATACAATGACTTGCGGGGGCCAGCCGATGTACAAGTCAGTGTTTTTATCCTCCCAGACAAGTCTGGTACCAATTAACCGACCCCGGAGGGATGGAAGGCTTGGTTGGCCCGGGCGACTCACGACCCAGGATTTGATCCCCGGACCGCTCGCGTGGTAAGCGTGCCACTTGCCACTACACCACTTCCGCCCCCATTGAAGCCTGTTTTTACAAGAAATCATTCCAAATCACTATAGCTCACATCAGCCATGGTTTCTGGGCTGTCCTGCCCCTAATTCTCAACCATTTCCATTTTGAGTGGCATATCGAGATTGCAAGCGATTTCAATATGCCATTTGCTTTGCCGTGGTAAATCGGAGAAAGGGGTTCTTCCGGAATGCTCGAATACGCTAGAAATCAGCCATTCTTAATAACACCGGCTATAAAACATTGCTAATGCAGCCGATGACACTAATAGTCCAATTCCCTTACTTGAAGGCCTTGAAAGCGCCTCCAGAGCCGACCATAAAAGAAAACTATAGCTATTTGCTAAGATTGCACTGACTATATGGGTGGCAAAGCAAATGGAGACCAGTGCAGAGACTATAACGTTCACGCCACATTTCGTGGGTGGTCCAGATCCGGCCAGGTCCGGCGATCTCGACGCAGAATACACAAGTTGTCGTTCCCATGCATTTGTGTAGAAAGGTTGTCCTCGTTCATGGTAACAAGTAAAATGTACTTCTTGTTCTCCATCTCAGTACCGGCATTGCTCAATAAATTTTCAGATAATAGCGAATGGGTGACTAGGGCTACGTCAGTCTCCACTGGGAACGCGTTTGCACACCTGCAATGACGAAGGAGATCCAATGTGGCTCGCTAACAAAACGAACGAGAGCGAGGCAAGTATCTCATTAATTACCGCTGAAAGATTGAAAGAAAAGGGACCTGTTGAAGCTAGATTGTGAAAGAAAAAGAAAAGAAAGAATGCCCCTACGACTTCCTCTCACCACCTCCCCCCCCACCGTATTGTTACCTATGGACTCCGACTCGCGTCTTTCGGCGTTTCGTATCGTGTTCTCCAATGGGAGGTAGAAGCATCCAAAACGGTCCGAATCCCTTTCTTCTTCACCGACTTACATATTACTTAGATGAGACAGTGCTGGTCTCTGATTACGAGCGAATATCCAAATTTCTTTGGTAGTAGAGGACTCGAGAGGTGTGCCAGGTTCTGAAGAGGTGAATTGTGGCTTGACAATGGGAAGTCGGTCAAAGCAAGTGCGCTTTTTCAAAACGGTTTTGTGCATATTGTAGGGACGCATGTAGGGAACACAAAACACTGTTTCATTTTCGCTGAACGATTATAGCAGTACCAAAAAAAGCATAAGGTACTTCGTTCGATCCCCCGTGGCGACTAAATTTGCTTTGGGTTGCGCTACGGTTTGGTGCCAAATCGCGCTAAATATCAAAATCAGATGTCAAATTCATCGTCAGAACCATTTTGAAGCCAACAAGTGGCCGCCAACCTTGATTGCAAAATTTAGTCGCCGCGGGGGATTGAACATCAGAGTATTATTCACCACTTTTTGGTACTACTAAAATCTACAGCGAACGAAACCGGTTGTGTATTTCATGGGAATCCTCCTCACAGGTATAGATCGCTTAGCAAAAGCGCACCTTTGTTGCAAAGATTACTTTTGTAAAATTGTAATTACAGTAACCCGACAAAGATTTGTCGCCGTGGTCGGACTAGCGGAAAAATGATGCAATAACTAGTCGAAAGTTTTGATGACTGTTGAAATGCGTCATTTGATCCGAAACACGCACAAAAAACAGACCCATGTGATGGAACCGCCAATGCATGTGTACTATGCTTTCTTGTTCAGGTGAGCTGCTTCATGGACGAGAACTGAGCATGGTGGAGCTCCTAAAGCCAATTCTCTTTCGGACGTTCATCGTTGTTATTTTTTATATGTCTTGTCGTTAGGGTACTTCGCCACTGGTCCTAGATCTGGCTGTCACTACAGCGAGGTATCAAGACTGCACATCACTTGTTGTTATTGTTGCCGCGTTGTCCATCCTCCAGTGAGTGGTAAGCCTTAACGACTAATTTATCTTAACTTGATAGGTCCACCGCGTTACTCCATCAGTGAACAAACACTGAATTGGCAGGCAACGGCAAAAAACAAGCCGATTGTACTAGTGAGGGCTGGTTTCAGATAGAGCGGCCTACACATAGAAAACAAGGACAAAGCCTAAGATTGCGAGCTACAAAAAAAGAAAGCAGGAGATTTTTTTGAAGTAAGTGTTGCCTGCAACGTCAAATGACGCATATTAAATTTGCCTAGGCCTTTTATTCCACGACTGGGCGCGACTCTTCGCATTTGGGCCTTAGTAGGTCGAACGGTGACGGTAGCCAGCCTTTCTATTCAATAATGGGATGCTAGGGAATTACATAGTTACTGGAAATTTGAAGGCACTGATAAAAACGAGGTTCCACTACCTTTTTTGGTGGTTGCTTCTAGTGTTTTTTTGTCTCGTGGTTCGAAGTCTCAGTTCTTCTTTTGGTCACCGGTTTTTAACTCAATTATATGTCAGTCGACTTGGTTTAGTACGGACTTACTCTATTATTGCTTATTTCTCTGGAAGTGATAATGGATTACGATAAAGTAAGAGTAAAGTGGTTGTTTAGTATTGGACGAAAGTCACTACCGGTTCCGTTCGGCTTCTAATACAGAGCCCTAGAGGACAATCACAGATTCCCAAATGGCTGAAATCACCCGCCAGAGAGCTAAGGGACCTGTAAGTAACGCCGCAGAAGCTCTTCCTTTTGTCAGCTGTTGTTTTGGTGCTTTCTCAGTCTGTAGCGTCTCTGGCGCCCTATAATCTCCTCTGCCGCGCTAGTCGGCTCCTGCCCTACACAGCCGGGCGCGAAGGGTGGCTTAAACTAGCGTTTTTGACGGATTGTTCTGTGGCCATTTCACGCCAATGCTTTGTTTCTTATGCGATGACCACACCGGCATGCTGTTTTAAAAAATAGGGACCATTCAAGCGAACATTCGATACATAGATATTTTGAGACAAAGAGGCGATAAATCTTCGGCAGTTTAAGATTTGCAGCAGGGAAGTATGTACAGGGGTGGCCAAAAAAAAGACGCTTGACTCCACATTTCAGACGTCATTAATCACACTTCGCTAGGTTCAAAAGTCTGCTACCAACTTATATTAGAGACATCCAGGTTTATCAGAACTTATATATGGCTTTTTGCACCATGACCACAAGAATTTGCCATGGGAACCTTGTGCACGGGTCGAGCTCTACTGCCCTCGACAGATCATGGACCATTACGACGCTGTCTGAAACGGTGGTCGGAAGGGGTCTTGCACGTTAAGAGTTATGGTCCGGAAAACAATCTGCCCCAGTAACGATTTAAAGCTTCCATTACGCAGTTTCAGGCTGGAACAATCCGCGCGTGTTGACTACCACGGTATTTGGAAAATGACGCCATTTTTAGGACGTATGAGGACGACATGGACGGGAGTAGCGGTTCTACATAGGTACTTATGGGAATCGAAGAGATTTCTGCTTGTAATTTTCTATCACAATGGCATCAGTGTGACGAGAAGTTCGTGATTGCGGCCCGTTGCGCGATGAGCAAAAGTGTCTCTTTTTTGGCCACCCCTGTACATGTCAGGCAGCAAAGGAAGCAATGTTTGAAGTTTTCACTTGCGAAAGTGCAATCGTTGGAAAGCAGTTAGGTTCCCTGCTTAAAGGAGGAATTCACGATTAGAATGAAGGTCGAAGAAGGGAAATTCACCTAGTTGAGGGACCCACGGACCTCCTGAGGGTGCGGACTGACGCGCAATTGGCAGCGAAAGATTTGACCTCGGCGCTAGCATGGCTCACTCTTGGCGCGGTTGGCGGGGTACGCCCACCGACTATCTAATCACTCGCCGCAGGTCTATACGTGGCGAGTGATTAGATAGCAGAGAGAGCGTAGTGTTGAAGAGGGCAGCGATGAGAGTCGCATCAATGCTCAAATCAACGGGCAAGGAAGGGGTCCCATTTCTCGGGTTCTGGGCCGTTTCTCATGGTTCTTCCTTCTTTCGTGTACCACTCACCATCCCTTAGTTAATTTGAAATGGGTTGCCTTTCCAGCGTGAATTCGTCCTTTAAAACGGACCCACCTTGAAATCGTTCAGCTCCCAAGCGTGATTGGGGCAGAACCTTTGGAAGCAGTGTTGCATTTCCGTTCTAAAAATGCGATCGCATTAAACAGCAGTATCGTATAACCTGAGAATACATAGTAATACATAGAATGTCTCTATGAAATCAGGGCACACTAACACAAATGGCCAACATCCACGCCATTAACTCGTCCAGAATGTAGGTCTCCATTCTCGGTTTTTGATAGGTTGTTAGGTTCTTCTTACCTGTTGAACTATTCGGCACCTTTGGTTTTATATTGATTGTCAAGCTAGAGCAATCGCTGCCTGTAAACGCTGAATCGTGACCGAAGTAGTGCTATTCCGTTTGGGAATGAGAAATTACGAATCGAGCTTTAGTATCATTACTCATCATATTTTTAATCAAACTTATCTGCATAAATTGCCACTGCCATTAACTGAACGATGGCATGATCTGAAGTCGTATTTCATGGCTAATAAGCAGCATGAGAGGGTTGTTGACGAGTTGCTTGTTCTCACATGTGATTACACTAACAGATGAATGGCTACGAGAAAAGTAATTAATGAAACACTTCAATATTTTTGAAGGGATGTTTGCGATAGGAGCAAACTGACCCTCGAAAGCTCTCAAATGCTATCATTAAAATGGTTACGTAAGCTCTTGATATCTCCCTTATGCACTTCTCGAAGAAGGCAAATGGAGGGGTTCGCACACTTTCGTCACGATTTGGGGCGCGGCCGCGATTGGTAGTGGCCCGGCGAAACCTGTGCTGATGACGGTCGAATGGTACTTACTCGACCACAGCCCTTCAAACCGCCTTCTATGCCTCTCTTACCTGTCCTCTTCCTCGTCCAAGCTTTACTCCTAGGCAATTCAGCGTTTGCCATTCTGCAGGACCATTGAGGAGAAATCAAGTAGTCCGAGCAGGGTGAATATCGCTTGAGGATTCCTCAACGGCACGTCGAGGATTCTCTGCCCGGTCAGACACGATCTCTCGCGCGGACATTCACACTCGCCATGGCGTGCCGTCTGTGCTCTCCGCGCGGATGTTCACTCTCGGCACTACTCTCGCATGGTAGAGAGCTATGGTCGAGGAAATCCTCGACCGTTATTCACCCTGGTCCGTAAACCTGCTGATGAGGTGTTTTCAAACGTACCCGCACAGTTCGCGGCCACTACCAACTCGTCCGCGTTCGCCACAGCCGCGCGGGTGTCCCCCAAGAGGCCCATCGCGCGGCGAAGCAAGAGACGAGTTGCAGCGCGTGCTGTGCGATATGAGACGTAGTATGGTACACTCTATTTAACCTGACGCCTAACCGCTACAGTATGCGCTGCGACTCGTCCTTTGCCGCGTCTGCGTCTCTTCCTTCGCCGCGCGGTGGGCCTGTTGGGGGACACCCCAACCGCGCCCCAAATCGTGAAGAAAGTGGGGGAGCCGGGGTTTCATAGAAGGAAACGAGGCGAACACGTCGGAGAATTACTCATACTTGCAAGGTCCTCCAGCAAAAGCAAAGATCAAGCAGCTGTTTCAAATCGATTTTCTTCCCTGCCAGCCTTATGATGTGAAACGGCCATGGAACTGTATAACGCAACGTTGACTGACAAGCTACGGAGTTCGAACCACCTCGGAGTTAATGAAATTGAGGAATTGCTCAAAGTGGTGACCGAGTAAAGCTGTTCTACAGCAAGTCTTGCTGACGTTGCAGCATCTAGGAATAAACAGGGTGAGCAAAGGATATGGTAACAAGAGCATACAGATCGTAGGGAAGCGTTCACACGAGTTCTGCTTGGGTTGTGCCTTTAACCGTCAACCTATTGCTTCCAGGAAAGCGCACTATATTCGATTTCCATTCTTCTTGTGGTGGTTCTTGAATCCGTTGATGATCTACAGAGCAACTTATGCGAGCCGTACATAGAAATCCGGAACCACTGTGAAGCCAATCAGCACACCGTGCGTGGGGGACTGGAGAAGAGTATTAGGATAATTCGACCAGTGCTGGATTGGGTATTTTACACATTCACGACGTGTGGTTTCGCGTTTTTGGTCGCGTGGGACGAGCAGGCTGGTTACGACGAAATTATCGCTGCAAACAGGCAAAACACGAATGTATACGAAGACTTTACACGAGTTTTCAGTAATGTAGAGGTGATATAATGGGAACCTAGAGCAGCAGACAGTTAGACTAGTAAGGAGGAGGTAATGGTGCACATGAAATTTATTACTTTTCGTTGCAGCTAGCGTCAAAAGCATTTTTGCCTTGAATGATCACGTAAAATCAGTTATCTTGTCGCCCACAAAGTTTCGTGTTTATTTATGCTACTCGTATAATTCACATATTCATGGCAAAACAGAGAAAACGAATAGTAAACCGAACAAAGAATTTCTTTAAGAATAAAAAAAAGCTTTTTCCAAGGCACAACCCAGGTAGAGGTGTCTTGTGAACGCTTCCCTTCGGTCTACAGTATAACCCCAGGATGAAAATCACAAATGTGGCGTTCCCGTGCACGAAATCCAACCGACAAGGCCGCCTGCGCCTTGCAAAGTGAGCTGCTCAAGCTCGTAAGATTTTGGTGTGGGTCTTTCTCCCAAACAGGCCTTCCTGGCGCAACTCCTTGTAGCGCTCTCTCGTTCATACACTCGCTCCTCCGTGCTTAGGAGGTCTTCCCATTTTCTCAGCACAGCCGGCTAAGAAGGAGAATGACTGCACTCAATCTAAGCGCTTCTTCGACGGATCTTCCTTTTTCCTTCTACGCAGCCCTTTCGTACTAATACATTCCCAATTCGTGTGCAATGAGTCACACCAATGGGTGAGCTTGGATAGCCTTCAAACAAGGCGTATTAAGGTTGCCGTGGCGTGCTCGTGGGGACCACGCGTCTTCTTTGTTGCGCGCCCAACTATCGCCAATTCGGCAAGCCCCCTAAGCAGTTTTTCTATTAGAATTTTGACTGTGACAATAAACAACAAATATATGACTGCAGTCATAAACTTTATGATCATGTTTTGTTTTACTGGAATCAGAAGTGGAAGTTGAAGTTTGAAAAGAAATCTCGGATTTCAAAGAGATGGTGTTTGAGAACTCTTAAGTTCAAATGAACAGAAGAGTTTTGACTAGCTCTCAAACTCCGCCCAGAAAAGAAGAATCATTAAGAACGGTAAAACGTAAAAAATTTCACTGCTTTAAGAAAGCGCGACGTTCTTTCTCCTTTTTTTTCTAACACCCGTTCCTTATTCCAAAATGTAGAATTACAAAAAAATGCATAGTCGTTGAGATTGGCTTACAGGTGAAAGCGATGGAAATATGAGACCTTAATGCACGCTTTTTGAAATGAAAACTGCGATGACATCGGTCTGTTGGAGCTTCTATTCGCCGATTTTCTTCACAGATGTGCCGAAAAGGACTGCCGGCGTTCAAGAAATGACAGCTCTTCTATCACTGCAAAGCTCCCGCAATAACTCCAGCGGGACCACATATCAAGGAAAAAGAGAAGAGATAATAAAAGTCCGAAGTAAGCGGAAGTCGTTATCTACCAGACTCAACCAAAAGATCCAAACGGGGAAGGGGGAGGTCGTACTTGTTAGAATACACATGTAAGAACTAAATACTTTAATTCTGCGGCGAGCGGTGGCAATACCACAGCAAATTTAACACAGTGAGAACGCGTGTTTTGAGCAATTTTCTTGCCGCGTAGCGACAGAAGCGATTTTGCTGATGCGCGCTGTCTCGCCTTATGCCCTTTTTGTTACGAGTCTCACAAAAACTGTTGTATTTCACAATTATGTTAGGCAACAATGAAAAGCATAAAAGGTCGATAAATAGGGAGATGTCTATTTAATAAGAATGCATAATAACAGCGGAGAACGCAACAAAAAATCACCTTCTCGCTGCAAACATGAAGGTAAAAACTCGGTTTAGTAAATAAATTTCTCCCATCGGAATACAGTTATCTTGAAACTCACAGCGTTTAGTATTAACTGCTTCGACAATCTTTTACATGAATATTTACGACAATGAACGGAATATTAGGAATAAATTGTCATGAAAAAATTTGTGCGTTCAGAAAATCTTTGCTAAATCAAAGGAGCGGTTGACTCGCTTCTGTGCATTATCATCTATAGAAATGAATACAAAAAACCTCGAGAGGAAGGAGCGCAAGCACAATAAAATGAGTAGCATAGACTTGACGCGCATGCGCGTCAGAATGTCCGATGCGGTGCGAAATTCTGACGCGCATGCGCGTCAGCTTGTCGTCAACGTGTTAAAGGTTTGCGATACCGGTGCTAGCGTATTTCTATTCTATCACCCACTGTAGAGTATACTACAGACAACCCTTCATTTTAATTATGCTCTAAATAAAGGATAAAGGATAAAGCATTTGCCGTTGATCAATCCCGTTTTGGGATGCGGCACGCATTCTACTTCCATTTGTACATTCGCAGTGGCATTTGAATGCGATGTGGCCTATACAATGACTTGCGGGGGCCAGCCGATGTTCAAGTCAGTGTTTTTTATCCTCCCAGACAAGTCTGGTACCAATTAACCGACCCCGGAGGGATGGAAGGCTTGGTTGGCCCGGGCGACTCACGACCCAGGATTTGATCCCCGGACCGCTCGCGTGGTAAGCGCGCCACTTGTCACTACACCACTTCCGCCCCATATTCTTTAACGCGATTATATTGTGCTTGCTAGATTACAAGTAGTTACTTAACAAGTGCAACAACGGAACGGCCGCTAGTTAGAGAGCTGCCTAAGTTACCTGTGTCAATCATTTCTAAAATACATGACATACATTCATCCAATTATCAAAAACGTTAGATGTAGTTTTGGTTGTTAACTGCTGTTTTTGGCCGCAGTTCGCCCTTGCGAAGATTCCGCAGGAATGTAGGTGACAAACTCTTCGCCAGACGGCGGAATGAACCCGCACCTCCGAGACAGTGCGCTACCAGTTCGCTACCGCGCGTCACCATTTCAGTCCCATGCAGCATTTCAATTCTTGTTCCACAACCAGCATTCTTGTAAACGTTAAATGTGGTGTTGTGCAAGATCATAAAGTTTTTTCGTCATGGCTAATGGTAAGAAATATGGAGTTTTTCGATAAGCTACAAACTATGAAGCTCTGTACCAATTTCCAAAGCTCCCTAATTTCTTGGTGTGTGGTCGAAAAAGTTCTCAAATTTCGTTACAGTGTTATTCATGTGTTGCAAGCAAACAAAAAACAAGCAAACAATAGCAAGAAAAAGGCCTTCTCCCACGAAAAAAAGTTGAGGGCCGAAACGGAAAATTTGCCGAGACTGTGGATGAAAGCTCCATCAGTCAAAGGTGCGGCGGTGGGAAGAAGTGCCGCTTGCTCCCGGTGACCACATCCCACTGCAGCTGTTCAGGCCTTCTTTCGATCCAAGCTAGCTTCGGTACTGCTGTTATCACAGTTGATTGGGAGAGCAAAGAAACTGATTTGAACCCGAACAATACCCAGCGATTCTTCATGGCGAATGACACGCTGAAGCTTTTCTGCAAATCTCAGTGGCAATCGAATGTGTTGCACATTCGAAGGGAATCGTGAATGCCTACCACTTTGTGCATGGTATAGCTTTGAAGATTTCGTTATACAAATTTACCAAGATAAGTTACGAATACATTAGGCACTACTTTTTAAACCCGGGCGCCTTAGTTCTACAATCTATAGTCCTACTTTCTTGCCATCTGATTAGGGTTCTTAGACCTATGCTTTAGGCAAGGCAGCGCTGATAAGAAGCTGCACGTGAGTAAGCCTGTTTCCAGTATGTTTTGGCTGCAAGTTCCAGCCGAAGTATGTTGGGAACCAGCTCATCCCGGCCTCTTCTATCAACTGCAAGCGCCGCCGCCCAAATCCGGTAGACCGTCAACCATCAAACGGTATATAGGGCCATACAGAAGTCTTACTGCCTACTTTAGGCGTTCGATATACGACAATAGTTCTGCCACTGTTCTCCGTAAAATTGCTGTAAGTTCGAACAAGTGTCTTCCATGAACGCAACCTTTCAGAAGGCGTGTCAGGTCGAAACGCAGGGTCAACCGTCCGTTCGAACTGTTCGAACGAAGGGGTCGCATTTTGGTCGGAAGGGGGTCGCAATTTCGAGGACTGCCAGCCACAGGCGCGTGCGTGGCGTATCCGAGGGCAAGAATTGTTTGTGCAGACCGCATTAGATTCGATTAATTATGCACAGAGAGACAGTTTTAGGCAAATTACGGTGTTTTCCTTGAGGAATAAGAGAACAGTTGAATGCATCCCTATGAAAGGTTTGACTTCTCGGGGCTGAAATTAAAGTTCTTCGGGACCTAATTTTCTGAGGACGATTCTTCCAGACATATAAGAAAGCAGAAATCTCGTAGTCTTCAAAAATGTCTTCGCCCCTCCCCAACAAGTTCTTTGAAGGAAGTTATTATTGCTGAAAGCTCAAAAACTCGCATGTGCTGCTCAAAAACCTATGGGAACAAAATGTTCGAACGTGTGATTTTCTCGGAAAATGGATTTTGAAAAACGGTTTGGGGCTTGTTAGAAAGAGCAAATCCTGTACTTTCACCCCATGAAAAAAGTGCATCACAGAAATGAAAATGAAGTGAGTTATGGTCGCTGAAAGCCCAAAAACTCGCTTTTGCACGAAAAATGTTCGAACGGGACAATTTTTTGAAAAAGGGGACAATCACTAAACTTTTTATACTGTTTTGTTAGAGAAATATTTGAAGTTTCTGAAACTTTTTACAGATTTCCAAAATGTCGCATACGAAAGATTTTATGGGCCTTCAAAGTTGAAGGTGCGCCTTCTTAGAATTTTGGGTTTTCCACTTTTAACTTCCCCTTGGGTGACGTTACTTTCTTGGAAACGCCATTTCTATAAAAGATTTGATGAAGCGAGCGCTGTTTGCCCACTCTTAGGAACAGTTCATCCGTGCTCGTCCGTACAACTACATATTAGATTAGTATATTTTGTGGCGAAAAAGAGAAGAAGCATCAGTTTTTCTTGTTCGATAACAAAAAGGTGTTCATTAAATTCCAACATAGGAAGCTGGGTGAAGGATGGTGAAGCAAAGTAACTGAAGTCAAGGAAACCTCCTACAAACGCATCTGGAGCCGTCAGCTGTTCAAGGAAGCATTCCACATCTAAAGTGGCTGAATGTTTTACAATATCGACAATCACGACTGTAAGTAGTGTAATTAGGTTGTATGTATGTTTTAGTGAAAGCATGCTGTGCATATGTAGCTTCACCGTATTCAAGTGAAACTCATCTTGCTTAACCCTTAGACTTCGACTTGTTAAGAATAGAGATATCAATGTGTTTTGCGTGGTGACTACCTTCCGAGTCAAGTAAAAACTGGTCGAGGAGACTGCAAGGCTTGTCGAGCGATTTATGCTCGTCTTAGTCACCTCTGCCGCGCGGATGTTCACCTCGCGCTTCGCTAGCGACTGCGCTCGTGCGCATACCCTCCCCCTCCACACTTCCCTCGCACAGTATTGAGCATGGTCGAGGAATTCCTCAACCATTATTCGCCTTGCTTTTGGCAGCGACCGTTCATATTTAGACACGTGTCTGAAGTACGCAAATTTAACCTGGGATTTGACCCGTAGACCATACGCGAGGTAGCGGCTCCTCTCGTCATCAGGCCATCTCCGCTCGAATAGAAGATTTCGAAATAACTACAATATTATTACACCGCCGACAGTTGATCTCCACTCCTTCACACATCTCTATCCACCTTTTTCCGGCTCCCTGAGACTTTTGCCCGAATAATGAGGAACTGTAGAAAACGCCGTTCACTTCGCACATTTGCGACCAAATATTTTACCTAATTCCTACAGAAAAGTAACCGTAGTCTACGCGGTGGAGAGATTTCCTCGCTATCTTCTCAGGTTTCCACAAAACATCTCCTCTAAAAGTGGGGAATGTCACATAATGGGCCTACCACTACTGCAATCCTAGATGAAGCTCTTTCGAAAATTGAAATATAGCATCTTGTAAATCTCGAGCAGAGCTATCAGCTGGTGTACTTTTCAAATCGCGTGAACCATTTCTTCAAGAGTTATGGCGAGGCGACGGTTTGCGACGGTTTTTTACCCGTCGATTGAACAAAAATTAGTATCAGTATTGTAGGCATAAGAACACTGTAATCGCTTGCTGTACACAATTGCATGGGCGCAAGGTGGGAAATATACGTACATAACATCTGGTGCCGTAAGGTATGCTTCCCCGAACAGGAGAGGAACCCCTCCCTGGTAATGTATGCTCTCTCCCGAAAACTCTCGGGGAAAGAAAATAGCATCGGTTCTCGGGTATGTCTCCCAGACTGCATGTCAATTGCAAGGATATTTCGCCGATTGCATGTCAATCGGGGAGAATCCCCGAGAACTGGAGGCGTGGCCCTTTCCGAGAGTTTTCGGGGAGAGCATACCTTACCAGGGAGGGGTCCCTCTTCTGTTCGGGGAGGCATACCTCAAGGGCCCTGGTGGGTTCAAAATGGGGCCGAGGAAGTGGAGAAGAGCTCGAAGGAAGGCTTTGTGAAATCATGAAGGCGGTAGCTAACGATAAGAGCCAGACTGGAGAGATAATGGGAATGAGGAGAGGCGAGGTTTTCATGGAATAACTTATGTCATTTCAAGCATATTAGTAGGTATACACATGGTTAGACTCGCCACAGAGAGGCGAGTCTATTGCTGTAAAGATCTTTCCATTTTACCCGCTTTCAAGGAAGTTATAATGGTGCGACGGTTTGCGACGCTACAGAACCGTCGCGACGCTACAGAACCGTCGCAACGCGTAGATGTTACAAAAGTTAGGAGCAGTATTGTATGTTTCAGTGAGAGCACGAAACAGCAACGTCGAAACACTGAGCTCCCTTCATCCAACAAACCCGAGTTGTTTTTGTTTTATCAAGTGCTGAAAGATTACGCATATGTAAAAATTTCAGACATAGTTCCTGTTGTTATTAATATCACGAGCAGCTGCAACGTATGTCCCCCTTCGAACAATAGACTCCTCAACAATCTGCTTTCATTATCTGCTAAACTCTCCTAAAGGACCCATGGAGGAGTTCCGTTGCTGTCATAACTGTTGTGTCGATCTGTCATAAGATGTAGGCGCCCTTTGAGAAAAAGAGAACCAGGCTTGAGGTTACCACTCCCCAGACAGCGATTCTAGGGCTGACTAATCATGGACGACGACCGACAGGGGTGGATAGGGTATAAGTGGAGACAATGTCTTGTTGGTACTACGATGATGTATACAGGCATGTTAAACATGCCTTTTGCCTTTTCTGAAGAACGGTTAGAAGGAAACATGCATCCAAAAACTAGCCCTTTGTGAAGGGTTGAGGGAGAAGTAGCCTCCCATTTTTCGAGCTTAAAACAAAGTTAAAATGTAAGAATGGGCCTAAAATTTGTCCGAAAGAAGCCTCCGACTTCCTGCTTACAGATACCATACTTGCTCTGTGAGAAAATGCTCAGCGTGTGCAACCATGAACAAATACCGCTTAATTTCGTTGCTAGCTGCTCGCAAACTCTTCGCATGCGCTAAACCGAAGATGTTAGGAGATTTCAGCCATGAAAATCAGGACGGCAAAAAAAAGCTGGCCAAGGAGTCGATTTCACGACAGCTTGTCTATCAAACCAGAACGCTTCAACGACACTTTTCCGTTTCATAAATCCGTTCAGAGAAGTGTTCAGCAGATAAAGTAAGAAGGTTTGACCATAGCGTTTCAAGGAGCCAGAAAATATAAAACCAATATGTACCCACCTTTTGGAGCGGAAACGTGCCATCACCGCCAACGCCAAACGCTGGCAAGTTTAAAAGAATCTTGCGCGGAAAATTCTTGCACTCTTTCCTAACATGAATATGTCAGTTGTGATCACTGGAAATAGCACACAAAGTTTCACGCATGAAGATTCGGTTTCTGAAGAGAAACAAACGTACAAAAACTACACGTTATGGACCATCGAAGGACCAGGAGGCAGAGCCAGGCGAGGCATGGAAAGAAGACGGCGTTTGGCCGGCTACGTACCAGGCGACGCAATGAGAGAATCGGGTTAAAGCGCGCGATTTCGGAGAGTGGAGACAAATCGATCGATGGAATAGGATGGAGTAGAAGTGTAAGATGTGAATGCAACGAAGCAGAAGGCCAGAAAGAGCTTCTAGTGAATGCACTCCAAGAACCAAGTTTGAGCATCCCCGTCGCCAGCATTCGTGAAAGACGTCCGTGGGCAATTCGAACGCGTAGCAGCCTTTTCGAGTTTTCGAATTTCTAATCAAAACGAAAGCAATACTTCAGTTCTTTTCACTATTATCGTGGATAATGAGTCTCAAGCCAGTGATTTATGGCTGAAATAGAATCATGATTTTTCCGCGCAAGATTCCTTTAACGTGTCAGGCACTAACCTATACCTTATTCGCCTATGCTTTAGATATAAGCAATTTATAAGGGAGAACAACGACTCGTGTTCGACGATTACGCTGCTGAGTCCATTCTCCGACGTCTTAGTAGTACAGGCGGTGTGGAAGCAAGGTCGTCCGTTGCGACTTTTCAGAAATTTTTTACGACCTCTCCCCCTTTCCACTACCATCGCCATCATAGTCGTCTCTTAAAGCATTGTCAACCAGGGTCAACCCTACGTTGTGACGAGTCACAACGGGGGGGTCGTACTGAATTGAGCTTGGAGGGGGGGGTCGTAATTTTTTGGTGGCCGGCACTGAAAATTCTTGGTGATGTCCTACTGAGTATGGATAGTGGTACGAAGGAGAAGAGCAAACGCAGCAAAGAAAGTGTTTGTGAATAGTTACTAAATGCATTTATTTCAGGTTCGAATGCCACTCTTTTTTCGTCATCTTAGTGAGATGGCGATAAGAACAACGTAGCGAAACAGAAGTGAAAGTTAGGATGGACATGTACAGCTTCAATGCAAATAAAGCAGAATTTGTTCATTGTCTGTTGACTCAATGAAAAAAGCACAGAGAAGAGAAAACCAGCCTATTATTCTTTACTAATCAAAAGCAGTCTTGATGAAGCAATGATTCTACTAGTGAATTGATGTCCCCTCTCACACATAGGCCATTCCAGGAAAGCAATGAGGTAAAAAAGTCGCGTTTTCAAAGAAATGGTTACACCAGCCCTTTATAATGGTTACAACGGGACTAAATTTTGAACTACTGATTTTGCAGGAACGTTTGGGTACTCGTTAGAAAGCTTGAATCCTGGAGTGTGTTATATCGCGTTCAGCTTCCTAAATGAATGACTTTGAAGGAAGTTATGATCGTTTGAAAGCAAAAAAGTCGGTTTGCACCAGAGAAAGTCACAACGTCCAAAATTTTTAATAAATTAACTTTCGAAGAATTTATACCCATGATTGGCTAGAGAATAATTTGAATTTTTTAAATCAAATCACTATGGCGCTGAAGCTCGAACATGAAGGAAGTTATAGCCCTAGAAAGAGGAGTGTAAAAATTCTCTTGCAATCTAATTTTTTGGCTTATAACTTTTTCATTGTGAAGGGTTTGAGAAAAAATGGGCACTCCTTGAGAAGGATGAACCACGCTGATCCAACATCCGCCGATATCTTCCGGACTACCTGAAATTAAACAAAAAAAACTCCTAAACTTTTCACATTCCCGTTCGACGGCTCCTCACCTTGAGCAGATGCGCTCCACCGTCAGCAAGGCAAAAAGGGCGCCAACCAGCAAATTTGAAATCACATCGCTACTTTTTTTTGTCGACCTGTTCACATCCGTTTCTTTTGTATGAATTCAGTGTGCTCTTTTCACTTTCCGACTTTCCATCTTCAAGCGGGCAAAAAATTTATTGATAGATGACTCATTTTTGGCGAAGTTTTCATTCAACGGCGGTCCACAATGTGTTAAGGCAACTGATTCAGTTTGGCGATCTCTTAGTTTAGTAACCCCTCGGGGTACCCTTCGGGTACCTTCGAGTGCATCTCATTATTCGGAAGCTGATTTGACTTGAGTAGCAATAAATATTAAGGTCAATCTGTCTTTACACAAGTGTAACGTACAAAGGGGGGGGGGTCGTATCAAATCAACCATGAAGGGGGGGGGTCGTAAAAAATTTTCGAAGAGTCACAACGATAGGGTTGACCCTGGTTCAGAGGCCATTATATACAACGCACCCCACCCATGTCCCTCGAAAACAGCCGTCGAGGGGGGATATATATATACGTGCAGTGAAATTTTCACGCTCCCTCGCTCTCCTTTCTCACCTAAACTTACTCATGAAATTCTAAGATATACATCGAATACGACCCCACCACCCGTTGGTACTTGTTCCAACATAAGATTGACCCTGTGTGGAAGTGGAAGTAGATGACACTGAGTAAGCTTGTTCGACGAAGACAAAACCAAGAAAACGCAAGTGGACCCAAGTCAGGCCCATCAACACGCCTCTGCAAAGTGTGCATCTCATAATTAATCTCAAACTATAACGCAGTTTCGCTGTATAACATCTCCAGGACCAGCCATGTGCGAAGTGAGAAATGATATTTATTTAAGGTGTCTGTGATCTAAAGAGGCGCTACCATTAGAAGTGCGGTGCTCAAACTCCGACTGGCATCTCCCTCAGGCCAACCAAGCTGATTACATTTTCTGTATCCATGTTACTTACACAGAAATCATGATAACTTTCGAAAATTCTGAACATGGTTAGCCCCATGGTTTGCTGCGATCTAGTACATGATCACCGTAGCACTCACTAGACTTTTCGAAATCTCAATCACCTTGAGGTTTTTTTCGCACTGCGGACGATTTCGTTCTTTGGTTAAGGTACTAGTTTCAGAAGAAGGGCTGAAAAAAGAGGAAGATGATTCCATTATGAACGCATGACTGAATTGCTGTCACGAACTATCAACATTTGCTCCGCAAAGATGTGGAGATATGAACTGAAATGGTAGGGGGACTCAAAGCAAAATGGCTTATCTCTTGAGGGAGAATCGAACTCGTTAGGGGAGTGGGGCATTCATAGATCTGGGCAAGAAGACAAGCACAGGCAGAATATACCACATCACGATCAATTTAATGTAGCGGCCGAATCCAGCTATCACCGTTATTTGGACTGGAGCGCCGTCTGATTTCTCACTACCAAGCCTCAGTGAACTAGCATATTAAGACGAAGAAGAGGAGCTATGAATATTACTATTGCTATTACTTTGGCGTTCATCATATCATAAGCACATAGGAGCTTGCCAGCTTGCCGCCATTGGGGGAAGTTTGAAAGCAAATAGTGGGAGAGATATCCCTCCATACGCAGGAGCATGCCACTTCTCGCTGTACTCATTGTATTGAGAATCTACCCGTATTCAGAAGCCACCCGTCATCGCCACCGTGCTCAAGAAGACCTACCGTAAATTTACCAGCCTGAAGCAGCTCCTAACTCGTCAACCGTTCGTTAGAGGTAAGTCTCTAGGAGAGAGT
>MU869814.1:18056-38655 GCA_036418205.1 Ostertagia ostertagi | reverse complement strand
CGGACGAATGATTGAGGGACGTGATTCCCATATCCAAGCGGCACACGTCGTTCCTAGAAGCGCACCAGGGCATGATGGCAGGTCATTTTGGCGCGCGTTAGATATTTCGGCGATTGGGGTAGCTCGTCTTCTAGCCTGGGATGCGCTAGGATATCGTGAAATGGACGCGCGACTGCCACGCTGCTTTTTTTTCGAAAGACTGCTGGACAGGTGTCCCATTGAGGCTGATTGTTACGACAAGGTTATGCGAGATAGCGGGCGTTGACCTGCTAGAAATGGGAATAACCACCAGAGGCTATCGTTATATCGTCACAGTAATCAATTACTTTACAAAGTACTTAGGAGCATATTCTGAACCGGACAAACGTGCTGAGACTATCGCTGAAGCGATACTCAGTCAATGGATATGTGGTTCTGGGCGATGACCGGAGGCGCTCTTGTCGACGGCACAGAATTCGAAATTCCGTGACGTCAGCGATACCGCGAAAATGATCTAATTGAACGAGCAAATGGCACAATTGTGGCCATGACGCGGAAGAAGACAGTGGTGCCCACGGGATGTGGGCTAACTACAACACGTTAAGAATTAGGTTAGGGATGGGACAAGATACTGCTGCTTCATGCTGCATATTTTCGAAAGCGCGTCCCTGCTCTATCCAAAGGTGCTGCCATTTCGCTCTGGAGTTGTTGCTCCCGCCCCTTCGAAGCCTTGAAGAATGTATAGTTCGATCACGACTAGGGTCAACAAATCTTCGCAAAGGTGAAACTGCCTGAGGACAATGTTGGGCAGCCTGTTGAGTGCCATGTCAAGTGTTGGCCCATAGCCACCAATGGCCGATGTCAGACTTTGCGATTGGAGCGATTGTGCAGGAGCGACGGGAGATTTACACCGCCGACCACCGATACACACGGCGCCGCTCGGGTAAATCTCCCGTCGCTCGCACTTTGGAGCGACGGATCGCTCAAGCGATCCATCGCTCGGGCCGTGATGTGCCTCCTTGGCCGTTGTGGCAGGGAGCTGCGAGCGACGGGAGATTTACGAGCTGATGGCGCCGAATTATCGGTGGTCGGCCGTGTAAATCTCCCGTCGCTCCTGCAATTGGTGCACAATCGCTCCAATCGCAAAGTCTGACATTGGCCAATATGTTTAAACCTGTACGGAACAAATGCGATAGGATAAGGACAAAGATTGGAGGATCGAAAACGATAAGCACTGACAAGGGCGTCGTGACCACGGTCACACTTCCGTTACGCCGTTTGCGTGTTACCTCAATGTGCGCTTTCACAAGGGGAAACGAGGACACAATGACATAGAAAATGATAGCAAGTGATGCGCCCATCCTAAACGATCTTGTGAATGAATTAGGAAATAGTGCTTATGGCACGAAGTCGTGAAATCCATCACAGTCTTTTTCCTTTCAAAAAGCGATATACCCTGGAACATTTTTATTTGAAAGTTTGAAAATGCCCCCCCCCCCTCTTAAAGCAGCACACCTGGGGTCCTCTACAACATTTTGCTGCTTGCCAACAGCTTAGGACTGCCTCAAAATGATCCAAATATATTTAATCGGCCAAGTGTGTCAGTTGATGTGTGTGACTGCTTGACCAGAAATTCATGGCGCGCCCACCAGCTGTCGCCAGAACTGGTTTCAATATGTTGTAGGAAGTGGAAAGTGAACATATTCGATGGTGGACAGAAGTTGATAGCAGCTGATTGGGGTTGAAAAATAGCGCTAGAATGCAAGCGTCGCAAAATACATAGCCCTGGCCCAGCAACAATAAGGTGCTGTCTTATAGATGCAGTGCTTTTTATGATCAAAGTTCACCCTCGAATTTTGCATTTCCGGAAGGAGCAGTCATTAAGGAATTTTCTAGCATCATCAACGATTCCCCAGCACGAATAACCTACGTGTCCGATTTTTGGCAGCAGCACCATTTTGTAACTTTTTCATGGCAGTTTATTGGTTTGCACCGTTTCATAATTATAAGCTCACCCTGAGAAAATGAACAATTTCTCATAAGGATCAACAGAAGGTGCTTTCAAAGTGAATATCTGTCACTAACAAATTTTTGTACTTCAGTTTCGGAATGTTCGTGGTGGTTCTTCGAAAGAGGAACAAGATTTGTGCATTTTGACATGCTGGGCTCGGCACAAGAGTGGTTGCGAAGCATATCGGGAGTGTTCTCGGTAATTCCTGAGATGTTTAGAAGTGTTACCTAGTGTCTAGGTGTTCTACTACTTTGCACACTCAGGTACATTTACTATCAACGATTCGAGAAGAATTTTGAAGGCAGTTCCAAACAGTACCTTCTGTTGAATCTAGATTCGCTCGTAATTAAACACTTCTGTGTCGAAAAATAAAGTCCGGATAGAGGTGAGAAGAAGCAGAGACATTGTCAGAAAGGCGGTGAAGATCGTCCCGAGGCTCACTGGCCACAACAGAAATGCACGACTCCAATTCTCAAAGTTGAACTTAGATAGAGTTCGTTATAGGTATGCCTTCGTCACGACGGCACCGTACACCTTATTGGTCTTATTAAAATGTTTTTTCTTTCAAATAAAGGAAGTTAAGAGGGCGATTTCAACGAAAACAACAAACGCTCTTGTGGTGACTATCAATGGCAGACCGTTTAGTTTAGTGCTCGCAATTTCGGTGAAAGACGCCGAAGTCGGGTTGCTTCCTGCAATAATGTTACATTGAAACTTCAATTAGTGTCCTCCAAAACGGACTCTACGGATTACAGATTAGTCTAGCAGTCCTGTCCTGCAGTCCTTTAACATGCCTGAAGCGTCGTCTAAACTACGTCTTCCAACAGCAAAATCTGCCGTCCACGTGAGTCCCTCAGCGAAAGATTGGCTGCATTCCCAAAACATAAGCGTCCAGCAGTGCCAGCCTGCAGTCCGGATGTCCATCCGATCAAGAATGTCTGGGCAGCATTGTCAAAAGGGCTTATGCGAATAACCGTTACTTACAAAGTTCCAAGCTTTAATGACCGCATGTTTCAGAAGTTCTGAAACATGCGGTCATTAAAGCTTGGAATTGAATGGATAAGGAAGATTTTCGGGACTAATTCTTAGTAGGTCAGGCATAGTCGTAGATCATTGACTCTCCCACGTGTGTAATTAACATAAAATAATCGCTTTTTCAGAAAAGTCATTTTCTTCTTCATTTCTTTCATAAAATCATTTTCTCAAGGTGAGCTTATGATTAGGAAACGATGCGGAAACGTAAAATTATTCTGAATAGTTCAGAAAATGTTGCTGCTACAGCTTGGATGGGGGCGTTATTCATGCTGTAGAATCCGCTGATAGTCCTTCTATTTTATAAAGCGCTAACTTTGTGTGTCGGTTTGTGTGTCTGTATGTGTGTGTATGTATGTATGTATGTATGTGTGTCCGTCCGCAAAATGAAGTGAGTGAGAAACTCATGGGATAAACAAACCGCTAACAAAATCGGGTAGCTTACAGGACTTTAGCTATCAATGTTTTGCAGTGGATGATTGTGATAACACCCCAACGGCTATATAAACACCTACTGAGCACACTTCCAGTCATTCCACATGGTGCTGCGGTGGCAGCTGAAGGTGAGTGGAAGGAGAGGAGAGGGGGGTGAAGTGTTCGAGGAGGGTAGGCGGGAAACCACCCCCAACAGGCCTAGGATGCAATTAGCTTTCGTAAGGTGATTTTAGGCCGTAAAGCGTACGCTGTGAAAGAAGGTCCCGGCGGTTGGCGGGGGACCAACCTGGTCGTAGAAAAATCCCTAAGTGTGTGCTTGTTCTGGATATGATAAATTTACAGGTGAGCTTATAATTATGAAGCGCACTGATGTATTAAACGGGGCGGGAACACATTTTATGGGCGACAAAGCGAGATAACAGCTGATGAGGACTGTTAAGAGCGATTAGCTCGGAAACGGAGAAGTCACTAAATTTGCAGATGCGCGATAAGGAAAACACTTCATTCTATTCGCGATGTTGTCGTCAGCATCCACTGGACCGCTAATTTGCCCGAGCTCATTCAAATATTTGTAGAAATAATCAGTGGAGATTCCTTTCCAATGTTACCGTTATAACGAAGTGTCCACCTGCTAAACCATTACAACATTATAGGAATGGTAGCTCTTTACGCTAAGGGGCGAGAGTAAGGAGCCAAAATAATTGTGTTATCCCAGGCCAACCCGGATAAACCGTGTTACTTTGCGGAAAATGATTGGTGTTTATGGGTATTGTTGAACTAGAGAATTTACTTTTACGAAGGGTTATTGCAGTGCTTCATCACCAGCACTGCAATAACCCTTCGTTAATAACATCAGTGAAATGCTTTGAAGGCAAGATTCAGGATTGAATTATGAGGTAATTCCACTCAAATGTGAAAGTAGGGGTAGGTAGTGGACCGCCAGTGGAGAAAAGAGAAAAAAAATCGTGAAATGCACAGGAAATACGAGCCTTTTGCTCTACGCTGCGGAGAAGTTCAAAAGGCCGGCAGGGAGATGAGAGATAATGTGAGCGCGGAGAGCGCTAGAGAAGTCCGAGTAGAGAGAGCATAGCAGATCAACATTGCGACGCAGACAAGATATCGAGCGGTGGGCGGAGCGTGTCGCACAGGTGGAGCGTGTCAAAGTTCTTAGCGCCTAGCGTCTAAATAACGCTTTTCGAAGTAGGGAAGTGACGCGACCTCTACACTTGCGTACCTAGCGCTTCTAGCCACCGTAAAGGCTCATTAAGTGGGTCTGAGCCCGAACTTTGCCTTTAAATGTATGCGTGTTGCTTAAAACTAGGATACAACATATTCTTAGTTTACTGGAGCCCACTTTGACATGCGCGCGGTAACGAGCGGAGCCAAATGGTTATTTGAATATTCTGAAGGAGTTGTATCTCTGGATCTGAACCGCTATCAGACCCCCGTAACGTTGATTTCGTTCACGATAGCGGATCGGCTGAGTGGGTGACAGCTTTGTCATGAATAAGAACGAGCTTCCACAGGCAATACTCACTTGGGAGCGAGGCCTAAGCCTTTGCAAACTAAGACTTCGTGTTCCTTAAGCTCTGCAAATCCCATTGTGTTGTCACATGAATCCGTTTAAATCTATTTATGTAAGATTTCGGAGTGCTTCTATATTTATGAAGCGCGCTGTATTGCGATAGGGTGTGCTGTATTGCTTCTGATGTCTGTGGGCTGCCACAGTCGCCTATGGAAGAGAAGAGCAGCACGACACAAGAAAGCTTTATACTTCTGGAAAGCAGTGCTGAATGTGATCTAGGCGGCAGAAATCAACTGCGTGGCATCTGCTGTTCTTGCTCGTGATAAAGGCCGAAAATCTACCAGCTGTCTGAATAGGTGTATGGACATGACGTGGCGAATGCCGCTCTTGATAGGTATTGATAAGCTATTCCCAGCAAATATAAGAAACAGCTTATCTACGCGACTTCCATCAAGTATGGCGACCGCCGCGTCATTTCCGGTAACACGACTACTCTGACGGCAGTACATGGATTAGGTGAGAATGCCATGGGGAATGAATGATGTGCACAAAGTTGTTTCCCGAAAAAGGCAGCACTGGCGTTAACGGCAGCCGCATTGAAAAGTCATGATATGCATTTGGTGGGACAAGTGAACGCTCGTGCTTGATAGAACACTGAGGGAAATAGGGCACTGAACAAGAAGCTTCCAATAGGTCGATCGGTTCAAGAGAATATAGTGTGAGCAGTTCCTTGACTCCAGAACAGGTGATACACGAAAGAGGAGTCGATTAAATGACCGAAAAGGGGGGGGGGGAGCGGAAAGAGGACAAAGTAGAAGCTAATCACGCGAAATAAAGCACTAGTCATTTCTTTGCTCCTGTGCTTTATTTTCAGTCGAAGATTCGTGTCCGGTGTAAAAGATACGTAGTCATTCACTAAGTCTAAATTCAAACCCCTAAGAAGCACCAATCTCAGAGATCGGTGAGAAGATTTTGTAATTGCCATACCTATCGGCTACCCTGTACACTGCTTTCTGCTCCATATACTATAAATGCACTCTTTTTCACTGAAAGTACCTGCAGCAATAACGAGCCTTAGGTATTTTTGCGCGCCACGCCACTGTTGCAGTGTCGCGCAGAAAAAGGTTCTCTTAGAAGACCATTAACGTTGTCTTTAGTTACATTGGTTAGCTACATTTTTTTAAATGTTCTACCTCATTCACAAGATACCCGGTGATTCCCTCCTACCGCCTACATAGAAAAAGGAGGCGCTGCCGTTTCTCAGAGCACAAAACTTCCATATATACCGGCTTCTATACATGGAGTATGGAGCATCTGCTTTTGTACTGCAGAATGAGATGTGAGCGGGCTCTTCACCAAATTTGTAAGAGTTATGGTAAACAAAATCGGCGTGCGAGCCTACTGGTTACAAATAAACATACAGACAGACAGACACACCAAGTTTCGGCTTTAATATATAGAGGATGCTGCGTTGGGAGCATTTCAGCTGCGCGCTTTCAAGTCAGGAGCTTGCCTTCATCTCTATGTTTGCGCACCCACCCACAGAGCTGATGGATGGGGTAGTTCAACCGCCTAATTACGACCAGTGCCTTCAGTGCATCGTTCAGCATCCAATGGACAAAGCGCTCCGATATGAGCCACTGAGAATTTGACTCCTTTTTTCCGTATTGCTTTCCTTTTCCTCAGGCTGTTGTGACAAATATGTAATCAGGGTCAACCGTCCGTTGGACAAAGTCCAACGAGGGGTCGTATTCGGCCGACCGAAAGGGGGGTCGTATTTGCAAAGGTCAACGTCGCAATACGTAGGTGAGAGGCATAACTTTCGAGTGCTTCTCCAACTACTAACCACAAACGAGTGCATGGCGCACCTCAGAGCAGAAGAGTCTACTGCAGTAGTGTCCATATGTGACTGTTCACGTACACAAATATGCTTCTGAAGAGAACCAATGTCTTCAAACTGGAACCTAAGTTAGTAAAAGAGTGACCACTTGGGTAGATTGACTGCTAAAGGCTACAAGAAAAGTTTGGGAAAAAATATTTGCCTGTCGGCGACTTCCTGAAAAGGGTTTAGTATCTGTTATGAAGCACAAAGCTTGTGCGATGTCATGGTATCATTACTCCCATAAAATTGAGTTTGAAGAGAGCTGTGAGTGTTTGAGTGTTGAAAACTCGTGTTTTCAGGAGAGTAGCTCCGAAAATTCATGAAAAAAAAACGGTCCAACGGGACGATTTTTTGAAAGGGTCATTGTGGAAACTAGTTCAAGCATTCATTAGAAAGCTCTAACCTTCTAGTTTCTTCCAGGGGACAAGAATTGCAAAAAGTTGAATCTGAAGAAAGTTATAACAGTTCAAAGCCAAAAAACCAGCGCTCTGCCAAAAATCGGTCCGCGATTTCCCCAAAACGGTCCAACGGGGCGATTTTTTGACTCCATCAATTTTGAAAAGAGTTCAAGTATTCGTTAGAAAGCTCTAACCTTCTAGTTATCCCAGGGGGACAATAATTGCAAAAGGTTCATTCTGAAGAAAGTTATAGTCATTGAAAGCCAAAAAACCGGTCTGCAAAAAAACGGTCCAACGGGGCGATTTTTGAAGAAATGAAATTTACAAAAGTTTGAGTACTTTTTAGAAAGAAAACAATCTGGAGTTTCAAAATTTTCTTACCACTTCTCACATTTCTTATTTGAAAAAAGTTACAACCTTTCAAATGAAGAAGTGCGCATTTCTGTAATTCTAATTCTCTACCCCATAACTAAAAGAGTTCTGAAGATACAACATAACTCGTGGTGGTTTTCTGAAACTAGATGTCTCGTAAATTACAAATCTAGTTGGTGTTTTGTTAAACAAAATTAAGTAACACACTCAATCTGGTGTACGCTCGAAACAGTGGTACAAAGTAGTACGCAAACACACACAATTACCAAGTGTACAGTACATAATAAGTGGTTGGGGGCCGGATCGAGACTCGCCCAAGGGGGAGGGTCGTAAAATTCTCGAAATTGGTCCAACGTGACGGTTGACCCTTGTAATATTTGATCATCCGCACGGTTCACTTGATGGGAGCTCCGGCCAGGTTCAACCTTCCAACCTTCCGCTGTTCCGGTTCTGTTTGACGACCCTTCCCCTCTTAAGGGGCCTCAGCACGATTTCCCGCTAACACATAAGCCTTGAAAGGGCAAGCCCCAACACCATACTCGCTGGATCTTCTTCTCTTCCTTAGCGTTAGTCCCGCGCAGTCGCAGGGTCCGCTGTCTTTATCAGTCGTCGCCACTTCGCTCTGTCCAGGGCATCTTCTGCTGTGGCCATGACTTCACTTAGGTCCTTCTTGATACGTCCTTCCACCTCTTCTTTGGGGCTCCTCGCGGTCGCTTGCCTTGCGCTTCGAAGTCCATCGCTTCCTTATCGGGTGGTCCTGTGGCCTCCTTAGCACGTGCCCATACCATCGCAGTCGCTGTTCCCTCACCTTCAGCTGACAGGGGCAGTCTGCATGACCGCTCTGACATCCTCGTTTCCTGACCCTGTCCAGTCGCGTCCAACCGCAGTAATCTCAGCGGAGTACAGCTGTCGTGATTCTTTTTCAGGGCCAGCAATGCCGTATAGCATCGCAGGCCTTACCACTGCCCGGTACACCTTCCTTTGAGCGCTCTGGAGCACCTTCGATCGCAGAGGATTCCAGTGGACTCCCTCCATTTCATCCATGCCGCGTTGATTCGTGCCTTTACTGCCTGGTCCACACTGCCGTCGGCGCCAGATCGCTCCCAAGGTATCGGAAGTCCTCCACTCTTTCGATGCTTTCGCCATGCCGTCCACGATCGGCTCTGCACCCTCTTCAGAGCTCAGGAACTTGGTCTTCTTGACATTCAGCCGGGGCCACCTTCTGCCAGGACTTTCTCCCATTTCTGCACCTTGTGTTCTGACACGATGCGTTCCCTGAGCGCTCTCCATAGTACTGCTCGGGTAGCCGGTCGAACGCCTTCTCCAGGTCGAGGAAGGCTAGGTAGCAGGGTCGGCGCTTTTCTCGATACTTCTCCATCACTTGCCTGCGATGAAGATGGCATCCGTTGTAGACCTTTCAGGCATGAACCCGAACTGTTCCTGGGAGATCGGGACCAGCTCCCGCAGTTTCGAGTCGACCAGCCGCTCGTACAGCTTCATTGATCCCGTGATAGCTGGGGCAGTCCATCCTCGTCACCCTTCTGTTTGAAGATGGGAAAAATAGTTTTTTTCCGGCATCTTTCCTTTCATATTGACGATGTTCAGAAAGCTGAAGCCATCCTATCCCGTACTCTTCAACGTAAGCGCCTTCCATGCCTCGATTGGCACCCCATCTGGACCAACCGCCTTCCCAACCTTCATCTTCCTTACTTCTCGACGAACCTCATCCTCTGTCCAGAGTGCGATGGGGCCAGCCGTTGCCTCTGCTTGTGAGCTGTCTTTGTGGGGAACTCCTCGTTCAGAAGTGCTTTGTAGTACTCCTCCCCCCTTCAGCTGGCTTCCTCAGGATGGCACCGCTGCTGCTCTTCACGCTCTTCACCACCCTAATGTCTTGAGTAGCCCGATGCCGGGCTTTAGCCAGGAACTTCTCTGCGTTTTGGCTTTCCAACTTCTCGTACAAGGCGTCCATTTCCGTGTTCTTTGCCTTGGCGAACGCAGCCTCTTGCAACTCTTGTAGGCAGCGAGGTCCTCGGGGCTCCGGGTCTTCTGCCAGCGCTTGTATGCTTCCTTCTTCTGCTTCACGACTCGCTGGACCTCCTCGTTCCAGAACCACGCTGCCTTGTCTCCTCTGAATCCACCTCGCGTCTCGCCCAGTACCTCCTTGGCACATCGCAGGATGGTCTCAGCCGCGTTGCCCCAAGTCCGCTGTATTGGCCCGTTAGGATCTGGGAGACCAACTTCCATTATCTTTCGCTTGAGGTCATCCTTCTCCGCTTGGTGCAACTTCCACCACCGGATTCTCCTCTCGGTTCTTACCCTTGTCTTCTTGGGGAGGTCTATGGCAATGTCTGCCAGGAGGGGCCTGTGCTGGAGCCAATTCTTCGCCAGGAGTACCTTGACGTCCTTCATACTTCTGAGGGATGACCCACATGGCTGATTTCCGTTGGTCGTCCCCCACTGTTGAAGGTTCCCCTTCGTCTCCCTACACGCGCTGCAGATTGCCAGATCGTGGGCTGTAGCCAGGTCCAGGACCCTCTCTCCCTCGGCGTTCCTCGCTCCTATCCCTCTACCTCCGTGCACTCTTTCCAAGCCTCTTCTGTCATTGCCGACGTGGCCACTTATCAGACATGGGCGGTGTGACTGGAGTCTTCATCAGCCGGCCTGTCAACCTGGGCCTGACGCTGGTACTAGAACCATTTTTGCAATTTTTGCAGGGCATGGTTGGGAACCTCGGCAGGGATCGAACTCGCGGCTGTCAGAGATGCAGACATGACACCATACTCGCTGTCTATTTTATTTGATTCCGGGACCAATCTACACCCTCCATCTCCTCCAATTTTTCCCTCCAAAACTGTCGAGCGACCAGGGTCATATGTGGCGGCCAAACATGTCGCCAAACCGACTTTTCGCGCTTTACTCTATTTCCCTTAAGAAAGTTTAGGTGATGAGCTGGAGGTTTCCTATTTGAAGATCGTGAATCCTCGAGACTCAAGGATTTGACAACATTGGAAAACATAACATATAAATGTTTGAAATTTTTTAGAGATGAGAGATCAATGAAAACTCGTTTCTACAGACACTTGTGACCGCTACTGTATTCGCAGATACGACCATTAATCCTTTTCCTGAATTACGAAGCCTTCCTAAAATTTCCTTTGCAATCTTTGAAAACTCGGCAAAATGACCTTCCTTCCCTATTTCACCACGACCGTCCAATTTCCGCCGTCAGGATGCCCTCTAAAAACTTCAAATACGACCCCTTATCACCGCCCATCGCGCAACACAAAGTCAGAAAGCGACCCCACCGCCCTCCCCCCTTGCACCCTCAGTAAAGACTATGGGCAACTTAAACTCGGCCCATTAAACCATCTCAACTTGATGCTCTGCACCTTCTCCCCCGCGCAGTGGACTGCTTTATTTGTGCTCTTACCACTCGCGACAACAACAGAAAACATGGAAGAAATTTTGAGAGGACAAGCTGTCCCTCACCAGCACCTTCAGCAAGCAATATTAGCAGAATCATACTCAAATTTAAACTTCTGGTAACTTGGAAATGCTTTCGCCTGAAGGGTCCAATCTATTTTCGCAATAAAAGCACTCACCATCAGGCGCTGAACCGCAGCACAATGACAAATAGTTGCGCTATACCAGTTTCTCTAAACGAACGCTTTCGAGTTATTTACATTTTAGAAGTCCAACCAAAGGAGGATATGCAAGACGATGACGTGCCTGCAGTAGTAGCCATAGGTGGTATGTGAACGGAAATAGTTTGATGTGGCTTGGCGACAAGCAAGAAGGTTCAGTTACAAGGCAGCCGATAGGTTAAATGCCTATCAGCAAGTGCACCAGCACTATACCTTTTGGAGAGAAAACTGCAAAGTTTTTCAAGTTTTCGCGTTCACAAAATTACCGCCGCTATGAGTAGTGCACCACTTGTGCGGGCCGATGACAGAAACGCTGTGGCGAGCTGGCTAGTTGTCTTGCCTACAGCTACAGTTTAGCGTCAAATCAGCGATAGTAGCGGTCTGAGCTGGAACCTTTTAAATGATATAGCGCAGCCAATGAACAGCGAAGTAACCTCAAATACGTTTGTCAGATATAAAACCAAGTGGAGAATACGTTATACAAATAAAGTCCCAAAATCGAAATAAATGCCTGGAAAAAATAATTTTTGTTTCTGAAATTAGCGCTCAACCCACTGCAAACTTTCTGTTTCCCGCGTCTGCCCTTCATTACTTACATGTTTTTATTATTACCTAATAGCTACGTTTTATGTATTTTTAGGTTATTTTTTTATATAACACAGGGCCAATGGCTCCACGGGAGTGGTTCGTTCGAGCCCCACAGTCTGTTACATAGTGAAAAATGCGCGCTCTATGAAATGATTAAAGCGATCGTTCTCAGTGCATGCTTTTCTGCTAGACAGTGATGTGCACATAACAAATGCGAAAAATGTTTTTTGCCATTTGAACAGTTGTCAAAATACCTGCGGATTTTGGTCACTTGCAAAGAAGTGGGAGAAAGTATGAGCCCTGTGGGATTTACAAGGTTATACGTTATAGGGTCAAAAACGATTATCGAGAGTATGCAAATCGTAGTACGCAAGAAACAGCTGTTCTGTAAACGACAATCAGAATCATATTTATTGGCACTTGCCTCGATAGTCGTCTACTAATCAGCTGTTTCTTACCTGCTACGAACCGCATACTCTCGTTAATCGTTTTTGAGATCTATAAGATGTAGCCTTGTGTAGCATATTTCTATACCTCAGAAGTCATACTTTCTCTCAATTCTTTGAGTGTGGCCAACGTCCGCAGGGTAACAACCTTTCAACAGCTGTTTAAATGGCAGAAAACATTTTTTCGTATCAGTTATTTACCCTTCACTGTCCACTAGAAAAGCATGCACTGAGAACGGTCCTCTTCGCTCTTCTTTGTGCTTCACAAAAATTTTTGCACGACCTAGACGGCGAACTGAATCAGTGTTGAACAATAGACGGTCTCGATGCTTCTGAAAGTATGAGATCGCCACAGATCGCCAAAATCGACACTTTTCACGAATTAAGAAAACGTATCTCCGTGATTTTTTCGTCCTGGAATGCCGTATGGCCCCACTAAATTTTCTGCAGATTCTCCTATTCACAGGTAAGCAGTGAAGTCTCCAGCACACACAACACAGGTTCCTTTTGGAGAGCTGGCTATTGCCCTTCCAATCTAATCGCACGATTCTTCCAGTTCGTCATCACCTTGGCTCCGGAGCACTGATAGTATCTTCATCTCGCTCTCTCCGCTCAACTTTAGCACAAGCATCGCAATCCTCCAAAAAAGGCTTCATAATAGGCAGTCGTTGATTTCAAACGTGGCACTATACCGACTCCGCCCGACTTTCCGCTGCTTGAGTCGGCACTTAAAATGTCTTCTTGGCCCGTGTGCCATTTCACCCCTGGTTCACATCTATCTTCATATCTTATCACACATGCCCCGTCTATCGCACATCTATTTAGTTCGGATACCAATTAATCAATTCCAGTATCGTTGAGGAAAGCTCGAGGATAGGAATGAGGGTATTTCTTCTTGAAGATCCTAATAGACACGGTGGTATAGATATGCTCCTCACTGCCTAGCCATAACTGCCTTTTTTCCTCTGCCGGAAGTGTAATTGTCCAGAAGGAGGCCCTCTTTTTAGCGCCACTCGACACGTCGTTTTACACCATCCCACCACTTTGAGGTAACGGGGTTGGGAATGGAATAGCAGTACATCAGAAGATAAAAATGCAGTGATGTATAAGCCAAGAAGCGCTTGACTTGTTAGCCACAGGTTGACCAACAACTTCATCGCTGGGCCTACGGTAGAGCACGACACATGCCGTTGATTCCACGCCTGTGACCCACTGCTGCTTTGAAGTCACGATAAGGTGAAGATGCGTGTGTTCAATCGTTTCTGAAATTCTACAGGGGGGGGGGGCAAAAAAGAGTCACTTTGCCCATGGCGCATATCATCAAACTTTTCGTCGCAAAGGATGCCGCTGTTATTGGGAGTTATACGGCGAAATATTCCTTAGATGTCCCCCCATAAGCAGAATCAGGCCCACCTTCGCTGCCTTCACCGTCTCCAGAATATGACGTCATCTGTCATCACCGTCGAGCTCAAGGAGGCCTACCATAATCGCTCCATTCTGAAGCTGCTACATAATTTCTTCAATCGGATAACTGGTGAATGGCTTCTTAGAGACACTAGCTCTGACTATGCAAATGGCTTTTGACCAGCGTTTCAGAGACGTCGTAATCGTCTATGGTTTCTCGACGACCTCGTTGAGCTCGTACCGTGCACCATGTTTCCGTGGGAAAATCTCCTGATGTCGTTGGTGTAAAGCCCCTATGTAACTTTTTGGTAGAATAGAATGTGCTCTTCAATACGCAATTAAGCTCATTCAGTTTGGTTCTGGTAAAGTGTAATTAATTTGCTTTGAATGTGAATGAAAGTGACTCTTTTTTTGGCCCCCTGCCTTCAAATGGCTCACAATTTGACGGAATTCTGACTTCCTACCTGAACAAACACAACTGAAGCTCAAAGTGGATGAGCAGATGTCTGACTCGTATGACTCAAAGCTACAAATACGTCAAAGAAACATAAAAAATAAAAAATCTGAAAAAAATGCAATTAGCAAGAATCGGATTTCCTAATTATGCCGTGAAATCACTGACATGATGTCATAGCTCTATTGAATTGACGCGGAACCGCTACAGTAGGCGAGACAATCATCCATTGATGCTTCTGCATCTCTGTCACCCGCGAAACTGATGGACCTATTGGCTTGTACGCTGTAGTTACATGGCGAGATGGTCTCGACACAATGACAGTGCATTCAGACAACGGCTTTGTGATGACCAAGAACTGCTTCCACTGGAAACGCTATGGGGGCACCAAGGTAAGTTGAATCATCTCCTAGTAAATCGCAGACATCATTTGGTCAGATTCCTGCTACCACTCAGATATTTACGTTGCTTGCGGAAGATGAGTCTATTGTCAGAAGTGGGGAGAGAGACATTAGCTGCTAAAGGTGGAAAACGTGGGAGGTAATGCCCACCAAAATCTCCCAGGTGGTTAGCGAAACAACAACACATATCCACACCAGTAAAATCTGCTGATCAGGAAAAGAGAAAATAACGAAGCAAACCTTGTTAAGAATACAGCCAGGTCCCTTGTGGGTGGGGAGAAATTGTTTCTCGCTACTTACTCGAACTTTTCTTTTCAATTTATGATGTATGTGTAATATTCGCTCGAAATTCGATACCTGCGTGAAATCCCAAGCATATAAAGGGTGGCTAGAAATTACAGTAACAAGATAAGGCGGTCATGGAAAATCTGTACAACTAGAAAAAGGCAAGTGGTGAAACAAGAAACATGTTCACTGAAGGTTAATAAACAAAAACCAAATGGTCTTCCGAGTAGCCAGTATCTGCTTCGCAAAAGGAGCGATGTCTCTCAGGGAATGAGCTGAGCGGCGTGTTGATAGACGGCCCCGAGTGCGTTTGGACATTATGAAGCTGTTTCTTGAATCCAAACATCTCCATGATCCCAGTTGGAGGTGCGCGTCTTCACCACTCTTCGTACAGCGTAATCCAGAAGGTTTGTGTTGGGAAGCTCTGGGTTGTCACTCTACAAACCAAATCATCTCTGGATTCTTCAGTTGGCAAGAAGTTTTTTGTGTGTCGGGTCTTACAAAAATTTTCAATGAAGCATTTAAGTCTTTCCTTGGTTCGAGGACTTGTTTCAGGAAATGTATGCAATGATCTTCTCTTTTCTATTTTATGTTTTGTGAAGTAAAAGCAAAAAGAGACGTGAATCCACGATTGATCACCTTCACTGTTTCCGGAATTAATAAAATCTGAGATAATGAGCTCTAGCTTGTTAGAAATGCAGTTTTTGTAGATACTGATCAAGACTAGCTCGACTGTGAATACTTCCTCATCAGTGAAAAGAGATTGGCAATTTGAATGAGACAACGCCTCCGTCCTGGCTCCATTTCCTTTTCAGTTTACTTGCCCCATTGGAGAGCTGAGCTTTTCCACGCTCACGTGCCTCTAGCCACGGGGTGCGCCCTAACGACTACTTGCAATAAAGTGCACCTGATTGCCGGGACACGAGTACGAGTACGGTTGCGCGCATGGGCTACACTTAACACGTTGACGACAGGCTAACGCGCAAGCGCGTCAGAACTTTTGCACCGCATCGGACATTCTGAACTATGTTGTTCATTTTTATTGTGCTTGCGCTCCTTCTTCTCGAGTTTTTTGCATTCATTCTATAGATAATACATTAGCATAACTATAAACCACATGGCAGCCAGAGTGGTCAAATATCCCTTGATTTAGCAAAGATTTTCTGAACGCACAAAACTTTCATTTCAATTCTTTCCTAGTATTCCTTTCACTGTCGTTCACACTCTTCGTACAGCGTAATCCAGAAGGTTTGAAGTTGGGAACTCTGGGTTGTCACTCTACAAACCCAATCATCTCTGGATTCTTCAGCTGGCAAGAAGTTCGCGCAAATTTTTTGTGTGTCGGTTTTACAAAATTTTCAATGAAGCTGTTAAGTCTTTCCTTGGTTCGAGGACTTGTTTGAGGAAATGTATGCAATGATCTTCTCTTTTCTATTTTATGTTTTGTGAAGTAAAAGCCAAAAGAGACGTGTTCCACGATTGATCACCGCAAAACCTTCACTGTTTCCGGAATTAATAAAATCTGAGATAATGAGCTCTAGCTTGTTAGAAATGCAGTTTTTGTGATACTGATCAAGACTAGCTCGACTGTGAATACTTCCTCATCAGTGAAAAGAGATTGGCAGTTTGAACTGAGACAACGCCTCACTCCTGGCTCCATTTCCTTTTCAGTTTACTTGCCCCATTGGAGAGCTGAGCTTTTCCACGCTCACGTGCCTTAGCCACGGGATGCGCCCTAACGACTACTTGCAATAAAGTGCACCTGATTGCCGGGAGACAAATGACTTAATGAATGTGCTATGGTCCAACGCTGCTTCTCGTGCAATTTCTCAATTTTGTTGACAACAGAAGCTTCCCTCCACTTCCAATCCAATCGTTCCTAGCACCTTAGTGTTCTTCGCAATAGTGGTTGTTGCAGGTTTACTGAAGATCCTGATTCGCTTTGCAACGTAACACCACCAGACATGTTGAGAAGCAAGCGGGTCGTTATTTCATGAAGAGCTAAAGGCTTGAACAATCCAAACTAAATAAATTTTGAGTGGTAAAATTAAAGAATGAACATCGTATCAATAGAATCAAATGCGCAAAAGCTACACTCAAAACTTCATCCGTTAATTTTAGAAATTGTATGCGGTACGCTCTTGTTACCGTAATTTCTGGCCACCCTCTATTATACGCTACTTAGCGTAAAGCAAGTGTCACATTTCCCTGGATTGACAAAGTCTGACACCTAGCCTAAAACTTTGAAAAATTCACGTTTGCTAGAACTCTGCTACAAATAGAGTTCCTGAATCTGGAGGTATTCCTGGACTCAGCTCTTTAAGCTTTATTAGATAGCGCTTACAAGTTTCGAAGAGCTTCATCATGGATTGCACTATGCCACTCGAGTTTCATCACGAGAATCATTTGTATGCGATGCGTGTACAACCCTCTTACGCAACCTGGTAAACCTATAGGAAGATGGATCCTTAGTTGCCTTAGATTTCGCCACGTACTCGATTTTGTCCATTCCTTTTGAAATTAAGTAATTTTTTTCCGAATCCCAAGGATTTTCATTACATTTTGCAGCGCTGAATCACTACACTTGTGCTCCTTGCGCTCAGTATCCCCTCCTCTCGTATCCATGTAGCAATCTTATGTTGGATCTGCTTTCAAGGATTGCTTGGCCTATTTTGTGGAATTTACCAATTCTCGAAGAGATCTTCGTCGAAATCTGAGAAGGAAGCAACGAAATCTTTCCACTGTCGCAGATTGCGGTTATTTGTATATACAGTGCGCGTCAATTGCTTATGCCACCCCCTGATTTTTTCAGTTTTCTGACTTATTTGGAAATTTCGTAAATCGGCATAGCAACCATCGTTTTCGGCGTGTCGGAAAACTAAGAATGGTGTTGTTTGATTTTGGTTAACGCGTGGATTTGAATTGCTCTGTTCTTTTGAAGAAAATGGGCCGCGTCAATTGCTTATGCCATCCTAAAGTTTCTTCAGAATTTCTCATGTCTCTAACGCTATTCAGCTACGGTGTGCATGTAATACAAATGAGGAAATCCTCCACTTATGCAATGCACACAAATGGTGAAGCATTTATAACTAATTAGTTCGGAATATTAGCCCTTATACTGGACGGTAGCAGCATGAAAACGCTTTATCAGAGAAAGTGCTGTGTGCTCACTTTGCGATCGCTCCTGCTGCTTATTGTAGAACTCATCGAGGAGTGTATCCAGGCAAAACTGGGGAAATTGAAGTGCTCAAGGAGCTCTTAAATTCTCATTTTCCCGCTTTGAATCCGTGGTCAACTTTATTTGTGGTCTCGGCTCCCGCGAAGCTCGAAGCGTTCACGCTCACAAAGTCTGTTCAGAGAGAATATGACTCGTACCTCACAATCCGCCTGGTACCCATCGCTGAACTCGATCGAAGTTTTCTTATCAAGGCGATGCAATGATGGCCCATGCCACCACTTCGGTGTCCCGTTCAAGTTACAACTGGCCCATGTCATCATTTTCGCTCGCTCGGTACGAAAATTTTTCCAGAGAGAATCCGACAAAGTTCGGCGATGGGTACTACGCGGATTGTGAGTGCAACTCATATTCTCTCTGAACAGAGACTTTGTGAGCGTGAACGCTTCGAGCTTCGCGGGAGCCGAGACCACAAATAAAGTTGACCACGGATTCGCTCCAAAAGTGTGAATTTGAAAGCGTTGCTTCACGAGTAATATCTCGAAGATACGTGCGAAGAAGCGGTGGGAGCTAGCTCGCTAAATCCGTAGTTTGGTCGTTGAAACTGCTGCCAGTCGCACATTCTTGCGACGTATTTATTGCACACATCTTAGTAAAACGGTTTGCAAACATGAAAATGCCTAACTGAATAGAAGGCAAAGATGCGAAAATCACTGTCGATACTGTAATGGGCTTCTTTGGTCGATCGTTCCCCCTAGAGAGAAGATACTCTGCTGTCTGGTCAGTCGTGAAAAAGGACAACCGCACTGCTGCAAATGAAAAACTAACCAGCCATTCAGGATGGTTTCGCAGAAAAAGTGAGAGCAGGAATCAAGATTCGAAACAAGTATAAAACTGGATAGCAAAAATCGCCTCAAACTTCTTCCGCCTCGGTTGATGCTTCAAAGCGAAGGACCTCAATAGGAAACACAAGGCATCAGAGCAAGATTGGGCGCCCACCCACAATGCACAGATTGTCCAAAAATCGATGCCAACAGAATATCGTGGAATTCATCATATTAGAGAAGTGGCTAGCTCTCCCAACTCAAGTCCTATGGAGTGCTCTGTATTGAGTGTGCCGAAGGCAAAGCATTGCTACAAGCATAATAGGAACATCGACTAGTTGAGCAGTCGCTCTTGAAAGCCTTGACCTACTCGACAACACCTACCTGCACATTAGGGTCGATGACTTTCTAGGGGGCCTTCGTTAACTCATCAATGCAGAAAGCGGCCGCTCCAGAGAACAATATTGTTTTCTGTCTGAAAATCCTTCACCAATATGATGGCGCTGTTAATTTGAGACGTAGGCCACACTGCTTTTTCACGAGCAATTTACAGTAGCGGTCAAGAAGTGTTCGCCGAAACGATTTTCAGTGCATTATTTTTCTCGCTTGAGCAACGTCCTCCAAAGATTGATATACTATGTTTTCTAGTGTTTTTATATCCTCAAGTCTTAAAGAATCAGGATATTCAAAAGAAAAAATTTTCGAGGTCACCATTGATTTTTTCTAAGAAAAGCACGAAAACCATTTTCGCGAACACTTTTGACCGCTCCTGTATGCTGTTACCGCAATTCCTTCCACCCTGCATACCTCAGGTTCCTTCTTCCGTCTGAAAAAGTGGAAAACCTGGTCTATCTAGTAGGGCATGCGCGAAGTGATGCTTAGAGTTACGAAACAGAAGAGGCGCTCACCTGTAACCAGATATTTCATCCTATTCCTATGTACTAGTCACCTTAGTCTGCGACAGTGGAAAGATTTTGTCGCTAGTTTCCAATTTTCAACCAAATACCCTTCAAAATATGGAAAATAGCGAGAATAGGCCCGCGAATTGATCTATGGTTCCTTTTTGAATACGAGAGGAGGGGAGGTTGCGCGCATGGACTACACTTAAGTCATCTAGCGCATCAAAATAAAACAGCAATCCTGGAATACGAAAAAATTCTATCAGTCTCACAAGTGAGTGGATTAAGTCAAGCGTGACGCATTCTAAGGAAGTGTTGAAACCCATTTATGAACGACCAAGCTTACATAAACGGGATTGTACACAAAACACATATCAACAATAACTTTTCGGGATTACTCGAGTGCACCACAATCGAAGATGGAGCTCCTTCAAAACCTGAAAACACCACCTTATAGAACTACACGAGCCGAGTTTAACAGTATCTTCGAGTTTGGAAGCCTCAGTTTGAAACGACTCATAAGCATACATGAGAAAAATGATTTTGAAGCTATATGGAGAGTGTCATTGCCTCAAAGAGATATACTAGGCTCCCCTCACTCGAATAGGACATGAACTTTTTTCGCCTAATTGAGTATATGTATCTGACAAGCTTAGTTCAGCTTGGTGTGGTTACTGTGCTCGAAAATAATAGTAGAGATGTGAAGCGAATCTTAACTGGCGGAAAAAAGGAATAAAGCACTATAGGAAAATCTCCTAATTCAGTTCAACAGTCGAAGATACAGAAGCGGTGGTCTGAGACATGGTGGCAAGGCAGAGATAGAAGGGAGAGCAGCGGAATTGCCG
>MU869813.1:17210-38464 GCA_036418205.1 Ostertagia ostertagi | reverse complement strand
GGAAAAAAGATCCGCGTGTCAGTGTGAAGAGTACAAGCTATTCAGAATAGCTGGCAACCAAGTACAAAGAAAACTGAACCGTCGATCCCTTTCAGGGGGGAGGGGGTGGGTGTGTGGCGAGTGGGAGATCGCTTTCTACAGTGCGTTTCAAAAGTATAAAGCCACCCATGAAAACTAACTTTCCGAGTTAAGGTGAGTATTTCATGGCTTGCCATAAACTTTATTGAATTCAGCGTGTTTGGAAACCATTGTTCTCTTTATTTCAGGAAACAAAATGATTCACATACATTTTTATAAGAAGATTTCCAAATATCCCCTGTTTCAAAAGTATAAAGCCACTTGCAACATAACTCTATTTTTCCAGAGAAAAAGTGAACATCGTAAATATTAGTAACTAGCGTGACTTCCTTTTTTAGAAGTGAGATTTAATAGACCATTTGGCATACTATCCGTGAGCTTCAGAAGTATAGCGGGATTCAGGTGGTAGGAAAACGTCTCGATGGCTGTCTGAGGTCTCCCACGTTACTGTACTGCTTTCCATACGCGTATATCTGTCGGACAATGATACCCCAGGTGTTTTTTATTGGATTTGGATCTAGGCTGCTAGCAGGCCATTCCAGTACACTGATTTTGTTGACGTAAACCCGGTGTTGAGTGGACCGGCTGCGATGGATGGTGGCGTAATCGTGCATAAAGATGAAGTTTTGCCGACGACTTCCACACAGAAACGAGAGAAGATCATTAAGAAAAGCATCCTGATTCTCACTGGGGTCCATTTGACACGAGACGAAAGACAGAGGGAGCACAGCATCGCTGTAGAATGCAGCTCAGACCATCTATGCGCCACCACCGAAGTCTCTCCTGCTAAATACCAGCGGATCTTTGCTAAAATCTCTCCAGAATCTGTGATGACCATCCGGCCCGTCTAAGTTGAAGTTCTTTCAACCACAGAAAATGAACTGAACACTACAAGCCATTAACTAAACGTCATGATGAAAGTGCCTCCCTACCCCCGTAGAATCACCTACCGAACCCCTCGCACGAACTTGCTCTTCCAAAGAAAACGTAGATCCACGAGATATATTGAAGACGTAATGTGTTTGTGCTAATTATGGCCAAAGAACTCCAAATGAGTTAACAGGAACAAAAATTTTTACCGCTGTTGCCTACTCGCCCGGGGTGGCTTTATACTTTTGAAACAGGGGAGTTTTTCAAATTCTTCTTATGGAACCGTTTCTAGCTTATAGTGGTTTGTACAACAAAGTTTACTATAGTTTCAGAGCGTGCTGAATTTCGATAAACTATTCATCAAATCACGGAACCTTCATTCTAACTTGGAACAGCTTCATTCAAGGGTGGCTTTATACTTTTGAAACGCACTGTATCAGATATATGTATTGACATATCAAATGACTGCTTTCGATGATTATTAGTGAACAATTATAGGACCCCATCACAACTTGATCTTCCTTTCTGCCGATGATGTGGTCGATCCTTGCTTCTCCTTTCCTTAGAACAGAACAGGGGGTAAACTTTCGAGCGTTGATCATACGCTTTTCAACGATTGAAGAGCGTCAGGCCAATTACAAGAATTTTTTCATCCTCCCTGACAAGTCTGGTTCCAAATGACGGACCAAGTATGTATGACTTTGTTCATCTTATTGGCATTCGCTCCGTGATTTCACTACGGGAAGGGGCCCGTGAGACACAGAGCCACTTGCCACTATACCATTCGCCTGATGCGGATCAGTGCCCTTATTATTTTCTTGTCCTGCTAACGCTTCCATTAAATATTCGCCTACATTGGTAAAGCGATGCGCTATTTTTCGAATTTCAGTGCCAACGGTTTCATTAGCTGTGGGAAACACTGCTCTGTTTTAGATAACCAGAGGAACCGAGTGCAGACCGCGCACCACAGTAACCACGGCGCCCACAAATGAATGGTTTCTCTCCAAAAAAGGATTAGCAGGTTGCGATTCCATTCTATCAGCTGTCACTATTACATCATCTCTTATTTACCATCTGTCACCTACCACTATGAATCAGTACTTACCAGACTTACTGGGAGGCTGTCGTCACTTGAGGTGTGTGGTCTGCACTCAACACGCTTCTAATTTTTTGAAACAGGAGCATATGCACTTTCTTCAATAAGAACATGTTCAACGCGCAAACGAATGCTTGAATGGTCTTGGTTCTGAAAGCTGATTAAGACAAGAAAGATCGATCACTGTCATTCAGAGCGCTCCCTTTTAAATCATTTTATCGATAATATCATAGGATGTTTTAACGCGGGAACTGCTCAAATTTTCATTTTACACAAGGAACCCGTCAAAGTTCTGAACTGCTTGGAGCTTCATTTTCAGCCATTTCTTTTTTTTTTCTTACACGGCCCCTTTGTTTTTATGCTTCCTCGCCTGTTTTTTTCTTCTGATTTCTGTCGGCTTTGAACTCTTTATTTTTCCTTGCCCCATTCTTATTCTTTCCATTCTATTTTCTTACCATTCCGCATTTTTCTTCTTTTTAGTTTGCCATCTCTTTCTTTCTTTAGCGGATGTGCATTTGTTGAACCAGCGGGCATAATATTTAACGCAGAGAGGGGATTGAGCGCCAGGCAAGTGGGCAAAGTTTCCATTCCCCTGAGCTAAAATGAGTTCAGTCACCTATCTCAGGGCTTTCACCATCCTCCTGTTCTCCTCCCTTGGCTCACTGACGTTGAACATAAATATGTAATATCTTTCGATTTGTGTTTTCGAGGGTGTACTTTAAACTAAGGTGCTTCCCTTCTCAACACATCAAACGCCGATTGTAATTCAGTTATACACTGAACAGAAGTGTGATCAAAACTGAAAAACGGCATGATACACGTGCTGTATTGCGATACGAATTGTGCTCGATCCATTTAGTGAAAAAAGTCCTCTTGAGTCCACCATCGGCAACTATCATTAGACAAGGAGACGACATCGACAATGGTGCGGAAAAAGCTCGAATTGTCACAATCTTTGTATGTTTGCCCTAACTGTTTTCAATACCATTAGCTAATGTTCACGCGAGATCATGTCTGTGTTTTCTGTGTTTTTTGCAAGTTTGCTTTCGTTTTTTCTTTTTTTTTCGCTGACCGTTTTGACCCCATGCTTAATTGCGAAACATTCCAGGGTTGAACGTTTCTTGACATCAAGCCTCAGTGAGCGAATGCCAGTTTGTTTTGAGTTCCTGAGCCTTTCAGATGCGCGCTTCTTGCAGCGAAAGCACTTCCAGGGTCAATCATCACTTGGATTATTACTGCAGAAGTTAGTAGTCGTGATTCTCTGGAGGGCGAGTCATACATGGGTTGAAAGAAGGGTCTGGTTCGTCGTCATGGTGAAATATGCTCAACTACGGGGCATTAAAAAAGACATATTGTCTCCACATTCGAATGGATTTAATCACACTTCGCTAACTTCGACCCCAATGCTCCAAACTTCGAATAGAACCACACCCCACTTAATAAAAAAAACCAGATTGGCCACCCGTCAACCGACGGGACCTTTTTTCCTTGCGTAAGCTTCACGTCTTCCGCTGTGGTCCCTTCCACTCGTGACATGCTCGTGGAGGTGCCGCCCCGCACGGCAAAAAGGAGTTTCATATACGAAGTTATACGCATATATCATATATATATATTTATATATATATATATATATATATATACCAGTTTGGCTGCGCACGCATTCGCGTGCATGAGACGGGGCTGCAGCGGTAAAATCGGGCCCATCAGTATTTTTGTCTTGATTTTAGCTTTCTGCTCGGTACATCTTACTTACGCCGCAAACTCCGCCCACATCCGGGTGTGCCACGCCCAGCGTTCACATTCAACCTCTACTCCTACTTTCACCTCAGGCATATTTTTTTCAGGTCTCTAAGTCATCTCGGAGCCGAATTATGAGGTCTTGTAAATGGCGTTATGAGTCACGAATTTCTGAGGCAGACCCCGCCCACTTTGGTGCATGGTTAGCCCAACAATGGCATTCAACCCTACTCCATACCTCAATACTTATGCACATTTTCCCCGGTCGCCGGAACTTCTAGGAACCGAGTTATGAGAGCGGTGGCAAACTCCGCCCACATCCGGGTGTGCCACGCCCAGCGTTCACATTCAACCTCTACTCCTACTTTCACCTCAGGCATATTTTTTTCAGGTCTCTAAGTCATCTCGGAGCCGAATTATGAGGTCTTGTAAATGGCGTTATGAGTCACGAATTTCTGAGGCAGACCCCGCCCACTTTGGTGCATGGTTAGCCCAACAATGGCATTCAACCCTACTCCATACCTCACTTACCTTTATGCACATTTTCCCCGGTCGCCGGAACTTCTAGGAACCGAGTTATGAGAGCGGTGGCAAACTCCGCCCACATCCGGGTGTGCCACGCCCAGCGTTCACATTCAACCTCTACTCCTACTTTCACCTCAGGCATATTTTTTTCAGGTCTCTAAGTCATCTCGGAGCCGAATTATGAGGTCTTGTAAATGGCGTTATGAGTCACGAATTTCTGAGGCAGACCCCGCCCACTTTGGCCCTCGCGATGTTAGGTAGCCCATACAATGGCGCATTCAACGCCCTAACTCCCAGCTACCTTCAAATACTTTAATGGCCGACATTTGTTCCCGTCCTGCCGTCGCCGCGAACGCTTCTCCAGGTAATGCCGAGTGCATTGCCTGAGTGTCAGCCATAGGTCGGGGCACACAACCGTCCGCCCTCTACCCTAACTCACCGGGTGTGCCCGACGCCTCGAGTCTCGTTCATGCATATCTTCATACGACCTGAGCTACTCCATTACTTGTCACTCTAGGCATGGTATTTTTTTCAGGTTCTCGCAATGTCAATCCTTCGAAAGCCGATTCATGAAACCTGGTCCCTTGTGAAGACTTGGCTGCCATCGGTCTATGAGTCCCACGAAGTTTCTGTTCAGGCCAGATCTGCCGCTCTCCCCACTTTGCGTGCATGGTTAGCCCAACAATGGCATTCAACCGTACTCTCCCATCTACCTACGTCACTCACAACTCTCGTGTTCATGGACCCCACATTTTCCCCAGGCTCATGTTCGCGGAACCACTTCTAGGAACGAGTTTATCTCTAGAGTGTGCAGGCTGTTAAAGAAGCCAGCGCGCTCATGAGCCTGTCACAGTACTCTCATGGGCGCATTCCTGAGAGACTGCTGCCAACTCGGACCCACATCTGTGCGACACTTTCAATCCCATTCTCTTTACTCTTTTCTCTTACTGGCTTGACATACCAATACTCTGGCGTTATTTTTTCACTGAATATAGTTGTTTCTGGTGAACGTATTTTAGTCTATTTGCTCGGTAGCATCCCTCTAACATTCATAAGTGCTGAACTCACCGCGAATGGGCACGAAATGCGTGGCAGACTACGCTCATTCTTGTGTGGCATAGAATACTCTCCCCTCGGACCACTACTTGCGTGTGCGGGGATTGGTTGGTACAAAATGCCCACTCACTCCTATATGGCTGATAATCACATGTCATAGACTATATTCTCGAGTCCCTCTTCTATGAATGTCGTGTGCAGAAGGCCTATCCTTCTTACGTACTTTGTCATATCCTCTATGTCTGGAATACTTTCCCTACGCGCCGACCCTCCGATGTTTTGTGCCGAAAGACCTTAGACCTCTGAAAATCTTCTTCCTCCGCGCACCATCTTAGTGCGACTCTTTTGATGCTCTGTCCCTTGTGAAAAATCGACCAATCTTAGATTTCCTCGTGAGCGCAAGAGTCGCGCATAATTCTCGCAAAGCTACAGCGACTCTCGTATATCTCTCTTTTGTATCGCATTAGAAAAATTGTTAATGAATACGAAATAATTCATTATTTCTGTAACCGATGCGAGTAAATCTCTTGTACTCCACTGAGACTTCCCAGTAGCGTCACCGCTTCTTCTGGTTCTGTCTATTCAGGAAAATAAACCGGAGATCAGTCGCCAGCCTCTTTTACATCATGACATGCGCAAACGCCCCAGGTTTGAATGGGACGTCTTTCATGCCTCAAGAACAGAAGTGGGCCTCGCTCATGTCGCCCACTAGGACGAGACTTCAAAACTAATGTGATATCTATATGTACATAACGCTATACGCACGCGTGTGCTTTTTTGTGGTTGACACTATCCTAAGTTAAACCCAGTGGCAGAAAGGAAGGCGCCAGTAGAACAGAATAGCCGCCTCCCTAAAAAGTCCCTCCCGCTTTCGTTCAGAGCCCTAATTACAAGTTCGGATGGAGGGTCTCATCTACTTCAATATCTTACCGGCTAGAGCGACGATGATGCCGTCGTCCAGAGAGTTGTAGCCCTGTTGGGAAGCTGACCACCATATCCAGTTGGCCAACGCAAGCATTGCTAGATGATTCTCGGCTTAACTGAAGCCGTTCCTAAGCCAAACTAGGCCAATTGTATATGGGCGTCAACATTGCTGTTCTGTCCCGCTAGATGGAGTGTGGCGCTCCGGGCCACGATGCGCACAACAGCTTTAAACCGTTGAACCTCTATAGCTAGGATAAGCGCCGTACGCATTAAGGCGCCGCACCTCACTCGTAGCACTTTTTGTGCCCACTAGATCTTCATTAAAGATTATTTTCCACAAGATGAGCACAGAGATTGGAGCTTCATTTCCAAGTTTAGCATGACCCTTACCTGCCATTTTGAGACGCGTTGCTCTATCTCCACCAATGGCCTTCAATTGTGAGCTTCTTCTCGGGAGCAGCGTTTATGCCTCAAAAACACGGATCCGCCTCAGCAGACTGAGGCTCCCGCCCATCCTCAAAATCCGCATACATTGTTGAGCAGCCTTGGATAACCACCAGAATCGCTAGTTTACAGTACCCTCAGCTCGCTACAGCATGCTGTCCACAGCAGGCGAGCTTTCCGGCCTCCGCTACCGCCATTGCCTTTCGCGGTGATAGCGGTCGTTCCTCGTCGATCCGCTGGCATCTCGTCCTTCACATACCACAGTGATCCGTTTATCTGCTCTCCAGAACCCATCCATTGAGGCCTAGAACATCTGTCCCAATCACCAGTCTGGATTGAAAAATAGACGTAAATGAGAACTGTTTCAACTAAGTGCATAATGAAGGCTCAACTTACATCCAACTAGGCAGGACACTCAACAGCTCCACATAGCTCTTACCGTCTCACTATCGTGCCTTTGCTGTAGTGGAATTCCGCATCCACCCGCAATGCACGGATGATGAGCATCCGCACCCTGAGGATTGTGATGTTTATGGGGTCCCGGCGGCGGGGGCAGTGCCGTGACTTAGACTCTTTTTGGTGGCAGCCACTGCTTTCTCAGGATTTGATTCCTCCGGTAGAACTTCCGGTAACAATTTTATTCTGCTCTCATATACGTTATGGAGGGGTAATGTGGTAATGCACGAACAGTCTATTGTAATGAAGTAAATTGTAAAGATTGGTGTCAAATCCATTTTTATTCTGTATTCTTTTTAAGATTACTCTCCACCCCCAATGTCACCATTTAATGCTATTGCTCATCCACTTCATCCCGGGGCTTGCCCTGTACTCAGCCTGTACAGTGGAAGTCAAATACGCAGTGCTTCCGTGTATTCCCATCAGAGAAATTTCACAGCATCCTACGAATGAAAACATCGGAAAGCAGCGATTCTGAGAGCATTCTGAAAGCCCTCCATGTTTCATAAAAGTAAAGGGGACCATCGCGTGTTCAGTTGGAAGGGTTTCCAGTGTCCTTATGAGCGTTTCACATTGGCATGAGGTCCTCATACTCAATAGTTCAACTTTTTTGATCCTTTTTCGAAGAAAGAAATTGATGAGGATTTCGCCAGAAGGAGGACATTCAGCAACTCTTTTCTTACCATTTCCTTTGAGATATGTGTTTGCTGTTAATAACAAACAACGCAGTTAATTCGAATGTTTCACAAGAATGCTGGGTTGTGAACAAAACTTTCGCCCCAGGCGGGACTAGAACCCGCACCTCTCGCTTTCCGGGCAAGTGCGCTACCAGTTACGCTACCGGGGCACCATTTCATTCCAACTCAGCTTTTCATGGTATACGTACCATAGCTTTCAGCACTCACACGTCTAACGTGTTCTAAACTTCTTGGAAAGGCTTTTTTGAAACTTTTCTCAAAGGGTCGGACAAATAACACTCCTCGCGGCATACTTCAAGGAAACGGCGTAATAAACAAGCCAGGATCTCTTAACTTAACGGAATCGTACAAGTGGAAGTTCTCACTAGGGGAAGTTCACTTCAAAATCTCAAAAGCTGCCTTCCTTTGTTAAAGGCGCTGAGCAGCGGTTTACTTCAAATTTTCGGGGTTCAGTGGCTGAAGTGTGTGGTGGCAAGTGGAGCCTCATACCATACGCAAAATCGAACCTATCACTCCCTTGAGGTCCGTTAATTAGTGCCACAACCATATGGGGCAGTCAAAAAACATTGCCTGTATATCGGCTAATACATCGGCTGGCCCCATCACTGAACCGTCCAAAACGCATTCAAACCTTCAACGACCACAATTCTGAGGAGATGTGGATGCGTGGCGCATCCCAGAGGGCGCACTCTGCTTCTTCTTTTTAGCCAGAATACACTCAACAACAGGTCATCATGCAGGAAATAAGGAAAATTACACGTTTCTAAATGGGGTGATCTTATCATAGAGGACAGAGATCAATCATTGAAGACAGAGGAGGAGCAAGCACTTATGGCTTGCTCCTCCTCCGCTCTCTTATGATAAAAATCACCCCCATTTAGAAAACGTAGTTTCTGCTGTAGCGCATGAGGCGAAGTCCTTTGAATCACGGAGACGCTCGGTCTCCTCTAACGGCAAACCCGTATGCTCGTCCGGAGGCCAACTCTGCCATTCAAAACTATTCTCCTCACTCCGCGCGCACATCCCATTCTTAAGCGCAGTCCAAGTATAACGATGCACGCTCGGTATTGGCGTCTGCCGGCTCTCTGCTCCGGCCCCCTTCTCTATCTTGACCCTTCACCCGATCTGAGCCCAGCCCCGCCCTCGCTCGCACAACGTGCATCACCGCCACATCGACGTTGCTCGGCAACTGATTAACTTGACTGTGAGACAGCGTCCCTGTGATTTCCTCGCCGCCCGCCCTCCCCCCATACTCAGTGATTCCTCTACTTCGGCGGTATCTCGCTGCCGCTATCAGCTTGCTATCTTTAGTTTTTTATAACAATTTCTAGATAATCCGTCTAATTCTGCTCCCGGGCAAACAAAGTTTAGGTCTGTAACGAACCTGCTACATAAGCATACCTCCCACACTCTCCCCACTGCGCCTATCTGCCCCGACTCACTCACACTTCTACGCCGCTAGTCGACGTGCTCCGTACCGTGGCCACCCACCCCAGCAAGAATACAGCGAACACAAGCCTAGCCAAACGACACCTCCATACTAAGTGAGTGTATGCGCATTGATCCGGATAGCGCTAATTTAGACGAAGTGTAAAAGTGTACCTGCCAAAGTGGTGGACAAGCGTGCTGGTTGCATTGACGGACGAGTTGTGGCGGACGAGTTCTCGCATCGCACTGAGACCACGGCACAGCGCGACCGGTGGCTGATTCTCGACACAGAAGAGCCGCTTTTTGCTTCCCTGGAACACTTCGGATAGTATCATGGCAGTATTCTTGGTATGGCGACCTTACCCCCTAGACAGCTGGCTGAACATGGTCCCCAGTCACCGTTCTCCCATTTGAATGGCACCTCTTCATGATTGGTTTTCGAGTCTTCTTGAAGCGGACATGGACGAGCCTCGCATGGTTCGAAAAGTGACGGCTGCGATTGTGCTGGAACAAAAAAAGCTCAAGGGATTCAGTCTGAGCAATTGGTCGTGCAGCAGTGCAGACACATGTTGAAAGATGAATGTCAAACGCATACATTGACACTCGGAATACGGTAGACGAATCATTCCCGCGATAGGATGCGCAGCCATGCATTCTGCGGAACGCGTTTGCACTCCAGGACCACACGTCGTTGAGCATTCACTCCATGAGCTTAGAACTAACCTGAAAAAGGTCTGGTTTCTGGAAGCAAGAAAGAGACCTCATAAACTGAAATAGGGACAAGTGACTTTCTACAGCCTCAGTTCACGTTGGGATTGAAGGACAAAGTTGTGTGGGTTAGTTGATCCTTCTATTGATATAAAGCGCTAACTTTGTGTGTCGGTTTGTATGTGTGTGTGTGTATGTATGTGTGTCCGTCCGCAAAATGAAGTGAGTGAGAAGGAAGCTCATGGGATAAACAAACCGCTAACAGAATCATGTAGCTCACAGGACTTAGCTATTCAGTGTTTTGCAATGTGATAGTGCCCCGACAGCTATATAAACACTTAAAACAGTCTCTTTCATTCATATTGGTGGTACACCGGCAGCTGGCAATTAGTAGGGGAAGATAGGGAGGGGAGAAGGAAACCCAATCGGCTATAGGGTTAAGATCCGTCTAAATGTCATTTTAATGTCATTCAATGATTGCGTTATGCTCGCTTCTATATATTAGGTTGGAAAGAAAGTTCTGCAACACTCTTTCTAAAATTTTCTTTTTTTCTGAAAAATTCATAGGTAACATTTATGACTAACAAATGGTAGAGCATTCTCGAGGCTTCAATCCACGAGGTGGATATAAGTGCTGCAGTCAGTAGTTATCCAAGAAAATTCAAAAAACCCGACCACTAGTAAATCCATACTCCGAGTCACTGTCTAGTACAAATGTCTCCATAACTATGGATTCGTGTCAAAGACCAACACTATCTGCAATAGCTTCAATAGGCATGTCGTTCACCGCTACAGCGTGTTTCACCTTTACCAGCGCTTTCGATCTTTTGATATTTTTATAAGAAGCCAGCAGCGTCCCGCACACTCCATTACAGGTAGGGCTCTTACGGAAGCTCCACTACAAATTCTTCGTTATGGGCACCATTGTGTAGGTAGAGGTCTAGGCTGCGGAACTCCAGAAGCTGGCCGAGGCAGCTCGTCAGGAGCCCTCGTACCGCGACAATATTTATTTCTTTCATGACATTGCGAATCACCATGATCCGAAATGAGCCCGGTAAGAAATTCTGGAGCTGCGGCAAGATTTCTTACCTCTCTTAGCGTATTCCCCTGGTCGAGCTATAAATGACTGCCACCTATCCTGGACCTTAAATCATCATCTTGATGACGAAATAATTAGACGATCAACTCCAACTCGAAAGTGAGGTCGCCTCCTTTCTCGACCCGCACTCCGCTGGGTTTTGGCAAAGGAGCATCAAGAAATTTTCTGAGCGTTGAAGACAAGTGGTGGACACTCATGGTAGATATAAGACCGGTCAGGAGTTGTAAACAAAAAAGATAAAATTAAAATCAAAAATTTGAAAAAGTGTTGCAGGACTTTCTTTCCAACCTAATAACATCTTTTTTTTATACATACGCGTCCCATCTGCAATGTGTTGGTTCACGAGTGGAACGTGTAAAGCTAGGATGGCGGTTGCCGGGACACCAACCGGGTTTCCTTTATAATGCGCCACGTGTTCGGTTTTCAGTAGAACTGTGGAGGAATTTGATTGCTTATCTAAACCATTTATAGATACTACGTGAGAGCCATTCTGCGATAGAAACGCTGTTTCTAAGTTTTTGCAGGTTTGGTGTGTGACTGTACGTGGCAAGTGCCACGTTCACCACCTGCCGAGCGGTCCGGGGATCAATCCTATGTCGTGGCGTCCGCCTGGGTCAAACCAACGTCTTTCAATCCTCTCGGAGCTTCGGTTAATTGGTACCAGACTTGTCTGGAAGGATAAAAAACACTGACTTGTACATCGGCTGGCCCCCGCAAGTCATTGTATAGGCCACATCGCATTCAAAAGCCACTGCGAATGTACAAATGGAAGTAGAATGCGTGCCGCATCCTAGAAATGGTGCCCCATCTCAAAAAGGGATTTCGTATATCGACGCAAATGTCTTTAATGACTTTATCTCCTTTAAACAGTTCGACTGACGATTGGCACTGGCTTCGGTCCCATAGACTGTGCCATTTGATACTGTGGACGTAACGTCAGCCCCAGCAGGTCTCAGCATACGCGATCCTAACTACTTATCTGTTCTGGTTGATGGTGTACGTGTTTGAAGAGTGGAATGTCGCTAGCGTCGTTTGGATCTAGTCAACATGACATACGTCAAAACTCCACTCTCAAATTCGCGAAGTAGGCCGACTATTATACCCTTATGTACGTTGGCAGGTAAACTTCGCGAATTCTTCCGAGTGTTCACGCAGTTCTTTGTTCCCTTTAAGCGAGCAACTTTTCCACCCAAATTCTGACAAATTCTCCTCTAAACCCCTACCTAACACTTGTGCGCGACGCTAATTTTCACGCAAACCACGCTCCTTCTAAAAGCACGAAATACCATACCCCTTACGCCCTGACTCAGACTAGATCTCCCGCTGGCTCGAACCTGAGACAGAACGATCGTCCCCATTTTATCACTTTGACCCTCTCAGCCAGTCAAGCGGATGTTGTTAACAGCTACGAAACCGAGGGGTCGATGACACATTTTCAATGGAAAGGGAAAACAAAGAAAGAAAGGTCATGATTCAAACCTCGGCGAATGACCATTGCTCTCAACCCGGATTGTACGCTGATTCGTCCAGGAATTTCCGATCACTCCAGTCAATTCTGAAAGAAAAAAATGACGTCATTGAAATGTTTATCAATGGTCTCACCATGTTGACAGAGGAATTTAAGGCGCTGTGGCTTCTAAAGGACATTAAGTGCGTAATAACTTCGTATAGCATACATTATACGAAGTACGATAATTGGCTTCATCGGCTCATACCCTAAGTGCCAGTTAAGCCACCATATTCTGCAGGCAATTTTTTGATGGACTGAACTTCAAGCATGTACCGCTGCACAGCCAATGAGTTACGCCATGCGCTTTGACCTTTGACCGGACGTCTAACACAATATTTTCCCCCACCGTAATTCAACGACTCTCTATGACTGAAAAACTGGATAGTGCTAAAGAACAACATGTGCAACTATGTGTGGACTAACGATAAGTCCTTTGACCTTCCCGTAACTCCTTTCAATAACGGTGGATTATCAGTTTGACTTGAGAATCTCTCCTTATTTTCTAGTTTCTCGTGGTTCAAGCATAAAAGCTGCCGGCCGAAGTCTGCTGTTCAAAACCTGTGTAACATATTTGCAAACGGAATAAGCCATGAACGCAGCAATCGAAGGGCTTATTGAAAGGGCATGCCGTTTTTCATTGACATGCGAAATCGAACGCGGACGCGCGAATCAGCATTACCATTCACGCTGACAAGCCTGATGCTAATTTATGAGCACAAATGACATGTCAGTGAGAAATGACTTCTTTATCGTTGGGTGGAGATTGATCCAGCGGCGATTCTTGTGCTAATAGCCCTGGCTTTCTGCGATTTCACGTCAAATTCACTCGACTGTCCACTTTTTTTGTCAAACTCAACATAATGCGCCACACGTCTGAGCCGGGCCGAAAGCACTGAGCTGTTTGAAGGCAGACTGCCCACAGTACAATAGAGTACAGGTTCAAAAGTGGGAAATGATGCGAGAATAGCTGGTTAATTAGGGACGAGAACGAGCCCCGAAAAGGGATCACTATGAACTGACGCCCTTGGTCACTGCGCTACCAAGGTAACGAACACAGTAAAAATCTTCTACAAAGAGTACGAGCAAAAGCAGTCAATAATATACGCTGTTATAAAGAGAGGTACCCTTCGTTTTCAGCAGCCAGGATGCGTCTGCAGTGCAGACTAAACATCACAAATGGCGACGGTTTCCACAAGAATCTGGCGAGTGAAGCCTTTAATCTTTCCGTTCACTTTCCTTGGTCAAAATTTTGGACCAAGTGATAATGGGAGGGCGGAAATTGATTTTTCCACCACAGGGCAGCAAATCAGATCCCGGTCTAATTTCATTTGAACCATTTAAGAAAAAAAACATTATAAACGAAATAATTAAAATGGTTCGTTTCGAAAGGTGGAAGGTCAAAGTTTCAAGTTGTATGACGAACTATTTGACCCCAGTACTTCCATTCTACGGCCGAGCGCTTTAAAACCACCAATAAATCCTTCGAAATGAATTTTTTTCCTAATAGGAGTTCCAGATTTTACAAAACTGTTCAGAACTGTTTCGATGAACGGACCTTTAGTAAACCCCATCACCTATTCCATCTGCTCTCTCGTGAACAAAAACCCATCCCCTCACCAGCTGCTCTCCAAGTAGATCGCGTGAGGACGCCGAAATTCCATCGGACGTAAGCCGACTGCCACTACTTCTTTCGCCCAACAAAAGGATTTCGTTGAAGGGAAAACTGGCGCTATTCGGCATGTAATCGAGCTTCGCCTTCGCAACGAGACCTCGAAACGATGACTAGCGAGCATGAAAAATGAGTAGACTCAGGACGTATTACTAGGCGGCAAATGAAAATGAGTTATTTTATGTTCATGACAATGTGTCGAAAATCGTCATGTGGACACATTAGCGCTGTCGTAAAAACCGAACAGCAGCATTATATCACAATTCGAACCTACTCAGGTACATCGATGAGTTATGATCGAGTCACGGATCTGATGAGGTGCTAAGGGTCAGGCCATTTAGCGGCCACACACCGCTGCTTGCACCACGGTGAGAAACTCGGCAAGGAATAACGGTTATGAGTCAGAGGAGGGCTAGAATTCGATTCCGATTAGCTCCGCAAACTCAAGTCAGCATTCTGATGTCCAGAGTAGAACAAAACTAGTATAACCCTGTCGCTCACTGCCCGAACATGTCCCTTTTGAAAAAAAACAAAAAAAAACCCGGCTGTGCCGTCGCTGAGGGTCGTAAAGACACTGCTTGACTCTCCCTACGCGCATCCTGCAAATATTGCTGCCAGCCGTATGACTCAACTCCACTTCTGAATAGCTGTATCGGAACTGCCTGACTGCGAGATTACATTACGCACGTGAAAGTACCTTTCGGACGGCTTGTCAGTGCTCGCTATCAAAAGGAAACACGTCACCCACAGATCGATCGTGTTTGGAACATGCCCTTGAGAGCAAAAATGCCTCGTAATGATCAACAAGGTTCTTGCGCAGCCAATGGTGTGCTTTAATCAAAGCAGACTCATTAGTTATTTCAAGGCTAGCCAGCGTCGCGGAATCCTCAATAGGAGGGTCTTTTTTGGTTTCTGGAGGAAAAAGTGTCAAGTTAGATGATATGGCATGCGCACTGCCAAGGGGTGGGGGTATGATAGAGGAGATTGATACAGTTGTATCTTTGTGTGCCACACAGGTTTTGTACGGTGGAATCTTTATTGAGACTGACGTTTCGACTAACCCGTCGTTGTCAAAGTCCTCAACTCCGCCAGCACCACCGCTCTTCGTTCAACAGCCTCCTCGATGCCTCCCAGAGATAGTAGATACAAGTTCATAGAAAGGCGACTTGGAGGATATTAAGAGGAGAGTAAGATCAATTAAACTAGAGGATCCAATGTATTGTCTGATTATTGTAAACTTTGAGAAACAGGCTTCACGAATTTCAGATGGCTTATTATACCCTTCGTCAACTCGAGGAAATCCTCAGTGAAAGTAGCTGATCCTTTTAAGAACATGGAAGAGCTTGAGAGGGACCTAACAGGAGGTAGGAGGGGTCTTAGCAATCTCGTTCTACTTGCTACCTTGCTGTTTTCTATGCATAATCTCGTATGTCCTTTAGACTGCCGAAATATAACTATCTGCCAACGAAATATTGGCTTTAAAAAATCAAAGAACAAAAAAATTTATTAAATATCGCGGAAAACGAGGTGAGTAATTCCCAATCAAAAGCTTGATACCATTAAAATTCGGCCATACTTGTTGGTGATCTGAAGCAAACACGGTCCCCTTTATGATCACCAAGTGAGACATACCTAAGCAATGCGCTCAGCAAAGTCCCATCCAGGAATCGCTTTCGCAATTTCGAACAAGGTACGAATGATGGTTACAAAACTATTGCGATCAATAAGCACTCCTTACATCGAACACTTTTTAAGTTGTTCAGCGATCACAACCGATGAGATAACGACTCGCAAGCCAATAAATCATCATCGTAATCTTCTCATAGGCTGATCAGATAAAAACACCTCGTTGACATCTCGTTGAGGTTTTACAGACCACACATTTGATTCGACGCCGTCTTGCGAATTTCTAGCGGAATTATGTCTCGCGAGAGTGCTCGAGTCTCTTATAAGACTACATAATAAATGTTTTTCGATTTTGATTTATTCCAGGGAGCAACTGCCGGTTGAGCTATCCGTGCAATTCAAGGGTCATTCGGGAATAAATCTGCAACATCCCACAAAAAGTGAAACTGCACTTTATGGCGTGTAATTGCCGTTTACGTATGTACTTAGATAACAAATAGAAGCCCGCATGTGAAAATCGCATATAATTATGGGGCGGGAGTTGTGCCACGCGCTCAGTGTCCCCATATGGACGAAATGCTCCTGCGCTTCTGAAAGAGCCCTGAAGCAGACATGTGAATGACATGTTAGCACAGTATGGATGTGCAAGCGAATATCAATAATTCATTACGGCCCCTCTCGAACCGCCAATCACCCCCGACGCGGGTAAATTGATGGGTGATCATGGTTTTGTCCAGATGGAGGTGAGATTTCCGAAGCATCGTGAGCTCATCAATCGGCACCATTTTGGCCTATGACCCACAAGACGCTAAGTATTGCATTGTGAATGGAAATGTGGTTCAGCAGAATCAGCTCACAACCACGTGAGGCAGAGTCAATTTTTTTAGATGTGAGTTGCTATGGTGAGCTCTGTTAGAGTTTTAGGGTGCTCTCAGCCCAGGGCAACCTACCTATACAGAGACTGAAGCCTATTTATAGGTTATGCGAGTTCTGAGAATGTTAAAAGAGACAAAGACACTGAACGCCGGCTCCAAGAAGGGCAGCGCAAGAATCACGAGCGTGGATCGCATGCACAGTTGCCAAAAAGACAATAAATAATACGGAGGCTTCCAGTAGCGCAGCACGTATACTTGCGCTGAGCCACGAGTACAAGTTGGTTGAGACGCGGGGGGCGAAGCCACGCCACACGGCGAACCATTCGCGCCCAGCGTATAGGGGTTTTTCGGGGGATTAGAGAATAAGAGAGAGAAACTCTTTGCGAATGTTTCCCTACTATACATTCGAGTAATCCTAGCCACTGAGCGCGCGCGTGATGTCGGTGGTCAGTTTTGGAGGAGCAAAGAGATTATCAGGCAAAGACTTCCGAGAGGTCAGGAATTAGCCTGCTGCTTGGCCAAGCCCTTTGGCTGTACTTTTGTTTCTTTCGGATTTTTTTCGTGGTCGTAATCTATTCAGAAGAGAGGATCTCTTTGTTGAAATTCATTTCTGCTTGACTGACAATGAGTTGTCATTTATCATCGATGTTGCGCGCAGAAGCATACATGCAACTGAAAGATTTCCCTCGAGGTCATATCTGATACGAATAGTTGGAGGAGTTTGGAACTGAAGTTCAACCAGGGCCAAGGGGTAAAACTAATTGGTTGAAGCGCTTTTTGGTTCTCGTGTGCGAAGTGCGGAAGTTCCTCTAGCAAAAGCTGAAAAGTCCTCACTTGTTGTCTAGCTGAGTCCATGCTTGAGGGTTTTGTGAGATTGGGTTGAGACACGGAACTCCCGAGTAGCAAGCCGCTTCAGCGATTGGTTTCGAGGTGAACGGACAGTCCCTTCCACCCATGCACTCCACCTGAAAGCAGCAATTTCAGCTTTATCCAAGGAATGAGGCTAGAGCTAATCTTCGAAATACTAACCGTCCTTCGTCTGATTCCTTGCCCACACGTGGACGAACACTTGGTCCATGTCCCAGTCACCCAATGTCCACAAGATTCATTGGCACAATTCTCTTCGGATACCTAGAATTATGATTTGGTGAAAATCACACGGTCTATGAGGAAGAGATATGACAGATCGACAGAAGAGGGTATAATTTGGAGTTAAGAGCAACTGCGTCGCACTTGAAGAATAGACATGGATCTGATGTGGCTTGAAAAGCGAAAATCGAAAATCTCGGCTATTGTTTTACGAGTTGCAGCCTTTAGAGCATAAGGTGCCAAAAATATCTACTATGTATTTTCTAGAACGAATAGTAAGACACGCCGATGAGATTAAATGCAACGATTCAGAGCAGGATCGCATTCCGATCAATAAAGCTGAATTGGAAGCAAGTCAGCTATGGAGAAGTGTCGAAAGTCGGAAATCGGAAACGTGACGTCAAACTAGCGAGAAACAGCGCTAATCAAAGAAAGGTGACACGTACGTGAAATGACAGTGCACCCTTATCTTGACTGGGAACTTTTCAACTGTTACGAGAGGTTAATATCCAATTTTTTCAGATTTGGGAGAAGTACACAAATTTGAAGGTAACATTCCAGCTATCACACAAACAATTTTATTGATTTATTTATTTTCGTTAAGAATTGCAAAAGCTGAGCCTTCGAAAAGACGCTTTGAAAAGCACCGTTCTAGTGTGGTGAGACATTGCTACAGTTACGCAGTTTCATTTCACATCAGACCATTGAAAAGCGCAAGTGATATCATTTTTTGTAGCACCTGCACCTAGCACGTACCCCACAGGATGAGCCGCGATTGAGGTCATCTGGATGGGGGTCGTGTTTGCCGTGAGGGATGGGGTCGTGTTGTTGCATCGAGGACTTGAAGAGGGGTTTTTTGTGAGGATGGAGACTAAAGTACAGAAAATTTGCAGCTGTTCAGCAAATATGCATAACCCCGCGCTTCGACGCACCCTCGCAGTCTTGGGGGGCGGTTTCAGCGTGCCAGGTATCAGGTGGTCCCACCTTCAGCGACATCATTGACAACATCAACCATGATGGATGATAGAAAGGAAAAATAGAGGGAGCAGGGGGCCGTATCCATCAACCTTCGTCGACAGGAGGTTACCCCTCGTGTCACATGAGGACGTGAGATCCCGCTCCACCGCTTCTCCCGGCTTAGGAAAAACAGATATAATTTTTGTTGAAGATAATCGTTGATCAATAGAAAAGATGCCTTACCGGTTTTGTTTGATTCTCGCAGAACTTCTCTGGTACGTTCAGTGCCTGATCGACCGTTTGATGAACGCAGTACACACTTCGAGTTCGTCGCCCGCGTCCACAAATCGGAACACATTCAGACCAATCGGACGCCAGCCAACCGGAATAAAAACCAATCAGATCACAGAACGTAGGGTTCCGGAATAGCACACGAAATAAAGAAAGTTAACAGCAATCAGCGATAGTTCATGCATTTCATGGAGATTCATGGCGCATTCGAAAGAAACGAGATCAGTCAGACCGCGGCGGCGATGCTTCTTCATGCCTCCGACGGCGTCGCACGGCGCACGCGACGACGACGAACGGCCGAAGATGGAACTCAGATGGCACGGTGTTACTCGACAGAACTTAGAGGGGTACGTGAAAACGATTTGAATAGCATCCACTCGATCATGTGCGGCGCACTCCATGCATTTTACTCCACGCATATCTAGTAATGCGGTAAACCAACAAACATAACCGAGACATCTGCCAATCGATAATCTGTATGGTCATATGTAGGTACAGTATTGCCGAAATACACGATTATCCGCATACTTGGAGAAATCATACGTCAAAACATTCACTTGTATTTCCGACAGCGACCTAAGCGGCGCGGCTACGGACATTTTCAAGTGAATCTGCGGCACTGCATCGAGTCCTTGTGGAGATGAACTATCACTAACGGCCTTTAGCCTATTCGACCGATGTGAGCCTCGTGCGTGTCGAGTGTGAGTGCGAGTGGCTTTCTCTTAGATACCAGTCATTTGTTTATGATCCGTACAAAGGGAGTCTTTCATGAGCGTGACAAGGCTTTTTTGAAAACGGTCTTTTGCATGATATAGGGGCAGATGCGGGGACCACAGAACCATGTTCAATTTTTCCTGAAATACCAGAAAAGGGGGTCCCTAGTTCGATTCCTCGTGGTGACAAATTTTTGCATTTCGAGTTGACGTTTCAAAATTCGCGCAAAATGGAGTTAGCATGAATAATTAGTACCATATTCATGATTAGGTAACCCTTACAAATAGACTTTGATTAAAAAACTGGTGAAAAAGGTGTGACACCACAGTGGGGCCACTTTGGTGTCACACCTTTTTCACCAGTTTTTAATCAAAGTCTATTTGTAAGGGTTACTGACGGTCCTAATCATGAATATGGTACTAATTATTCATGCTAACTCCATTTTGCGCGAATTTTGGAAACGTCAACTCGAAATGCAAAAATTTGTCACCACGAGGAATCGAACTAGGGACCCCTTTTCTGGTATTCAGAGGGCCGTTCAGGAAAAATGAACCATGGTTCTGTGGTTCCCGCATGTGCCCCAATATCATGCAAAAACCATTTTGAAAAAGCTTGGCACCCTGAAAAATTTCTCTTGAGAAAACGGTACAGGCGTTAAAAGTCTGACTGAGCAGCTTCAGTGCTAGATGGTTTCTCAGAAAGTCTAGCAGAATATTAAGTAAGATTTTTTACTATGCCCACTGCTGTTTTTGAGGTGTAAATATCCGGACTCAGCTTGAAGGCAGTGTCTCACGATGCCCGGAAGCAATTCGATGATGTCGTTGAACGTGTTAGTGGATGGACATTAACAGGCGGTCTCAACCACCCCCCCCCCAAGCGCGCTTAGGGGTCTACTCCACTACTGTCACCAAAATCGCACCATTCTTCACCCATGGTGATCACTGCCTTCAAGATCCGGCCGACACTTTTGTTCAGAAGTCGGCACCCAGGTGAAAAAATACTCAATCAAATCGAATGAAGCATTCATTTGAACACTACTACAAGCACTATGCTGAGCAAACTTTACCCTTACCATCAGCGCCGTTAAATCTAGGCGTGATTCGAGGAGTACTGTCTATTTGATTCGAAGTTGTGAATCCATATGCGAGCGAGAGTGGTTGAGCTCACAACCTCATAGTCAGTGCCACCCGTACGACTCAAAATAGTGGCAGGGTAGGTTTTCGTGACCTACACGTACGCCTCTGTACACGCCTGCTCGCGACCGCCTGGAGTTTACGTCTAGCTCGTCTCTCATATGGTTGAACTTCAAGTCTACTGTCCCAACGAAGCATCCAGTATCTTCCGGACTGACTAACGTTACCACTCCAATCCCTGAGTAGAAGGCTCCACGTGTTTTCGCTGCTT
>MU869813.1:6199-17110 GCA_036418205.1 Ostertagia ostertagi | reverse complement strand
AGAAAAGGGTGTCCCTAGCCACACCTTTTTTCACCAGTTTTTCAATCAAAGTCTATTTGTAAGGGTTACGTGACGCGGTCCTAATCATGAATGTGGTACTAATTATTCATGCTAACTCCATTTTGCGCGAATTTGGAAACGTCAACTCGAAATGCAAAAATTTGTCACCACGAGGAATCGAACTAGGGACCCCTTTTCTGGTATTCAGAGGAGCCGTTCAGGAAAAATGAACCATGCTTCTGTGGTCCCCATATGTGCCCCAATGTCATGCAAGAAACCATTTTGAAAAAGCTTGGCACCTGAAATTTTTTTTCTTGAGAAAACGGTACAGGCGTTAAAAGTCTGACTGAGCAGCTTCAGTGCTAGATGGTTTCTCAGAAAGTCTAGCAGAATATTAAGTAAGATTTTTTACTATGCCCACTGCTGTTTTTGAGGTGTAAATATCCGGACTCAGCTTGAAGGCAGTGTCTCACGATGCCCGGAAGCAATTCGATGATGTCGTTGAACGTGTTAGTGGATGGACATTAACAGGCGGTCTCAACCACCCCCCCCAAGCGCGCTTAGGGGTCTACTCCACTACTGTCACCAAAATCGCACCATTCTTCACCCATGGTGATCACTGCCTTCAAGATCCGGCCGACACTTTTGTTCAGAAGTCGGCACCCAGGTGAAAAAATACTCAATCAAATCGAATGAAGCATTCATTTGAACACTACTACAAGCACTATGCTGAGCAAACTTTACCCTTACCATCAGCGTCGTTGAATCTAGGCGTGATTCGAGGAGTACTGTCTATTTGATTCGAAGTTGTGAATCCATATGCGAGCGAGAGTGGCTGAGCTCACAACCTCAGAGTCAGTGCCACCCGTACGACTCAAAATAGTGGCAGGGGGTAAGTTTTCTGACTACCCGTACGCCTCTGTCCACGCCTTGCGACCGCCTGGAGTTTACGTCTAGCTCGTCTCTCATATGGTTGAACTTCAGGTATACTCTCCCAACGAAGCATCCAGTATCTTCCAGACTGACTAACGTTACCAGTCAATCCCTGAGAAGCAAGGCTCCATGTGCTTTCGCTGCTTCCTCACCTTCCTTTCCCTTACCAGCAGGGTAGTTAGCAGCTACTGCATCGCCTTACTACTAATGCTCTTTCTATAGCGGAATGAGCCTCTAAACACATGATACACAGGACCTTAGAACACAGTAAACAACTTCTTTATCAGTCTGAGAAAGTGTACTTGGTGGCATGTAAATAACGAAAACACGCTGCCCTGGGAATATTCAATTGTGCGCCACCCACTCATTTAGCTTCCCAGGACAAGATAGTGATTCAATGCTCACAAAGTTTGACTTCTTATGCGAAAAAATTGAATACTATATCAAAACTACAATAAGTGGCAATCCCTGGGAAGCAAGGCCCCATGTGCTTTCGCTGCTTCCTCACCTTTCTTTCCCTTACCAGCAGGGTGGTTATATAAAGTGGATAGTGATAAAGGGATAAGTGGCAATCATTTCGTTGCTGGGCTGTCACGTGCAGTACACTCTTTTTACATGGGAGAAACTGACTAATTAGCAGTGAATAACAACAACTTTCTTCTTCACTGATGGCTGTATCAGAAATTTTCAATCTTATCTAATAAATCGACAAAAGTAGCCGAAATGTAGCTACTGTTGTTCGTCCTCAGTGGAGGGATGACTGAGAAGACGAGCGTTTCAAGGGACCAAAGTTGAAGCAGCCTGACTTCCTCATAAGAAGGGCTTGAAACACAAAAAAATATCTCAGGGTGACCAAAAAATCCCACCATGTTTAGAAACGTCTGGATCCATGACTGGACCAGATCAGCTGCTTTAAGAGATAGACTGAGTTCACATTGATCATTAGTTATAAATTATATATATTATTATATTATATTATATTATATTATATTATATTATATTATATTATTATATATTATATATATTATATATATTATATTATATTATATATTATATATATTATTATTATATATATATATATTATATTATTATTATTATTATTATTATATATTATTATATATTATTATTATTATTATTATTATTATTATTATTATTATTATTATTATTATTTATTATTATTATATTTATAATTACATAATATACATTATTACTCAGAACTAGAGGTTCATAGCATTTTTTGAGACTGATTACCAAAGCTCGTTGTTCTTAAAAATATAGGTGTTTTGTAGTTATTTCTTGTTCAGTTCATGTGATTCATAATGGTGTCAATTATTTCTCACGTGTGCCTTATGCAAACGTAATAAACTTATACTTATAGTGGGAACGCGCCGGCGTTCGACTTATACTTTGAGGTCGTGATAGAGCTTGGATGCGTACATGGCTCACATAACGTTTGTCCAGCGCCCGTCGATGAATTTAGCCTATTTTCACCAGCGCAGATGTTTTACCACTCCAACCCATTCATAGAAACAAGGATATAAATGGATTGGGAGTTTGTTAGGGTGCAGCCGATCCATAATAAGAGGTACGTGTGGTCGCAGTGGTCGCACTAGCCATTGAACCCAAATCCGAGCAAAATGCTAGTTTAGTTCTTGATGAAGGTGATACTGTGAACTGATTAACTGCTGGAATTGATTAGGTAGCAAGTGGTTAGAAAAAGGTAATAAGGTTTTCGTGAGGGTGCTACGGGTAAGAAACCGCTGATGAAGTTTGCAAAACTGCTAACATCCCCATCCATATCTTGTGAACGCTCTGACTTGTGATCACAGTGGTCGACAGACCGTTTGTGCGACCAACCCAAATCGTTCACAAACGGCCAAGTCGAATCATTCATGAATAAGCCACGCATCTGACTGCATTGCCAAACCGAAAGTTACACGAACACCTTGCTGGGTCTTTGCATTGATTAGAAGTGTTACAGTTTCTCGCTATGGAATAAAGATAACTACATGAAGGATTAAGTAGTCGGCATTGATCAATCCCTCTATGCGCCACGCGTTATACGTTCGCTTGCAGGAACTCTTCTCAGAAAATTTTTACTTTCTTTCCTAGCATAAATATGTCAGTTGTGATTTCTAGAGACAACATTTGGGGTTTCTGCACTAAACATCGCTTCAAGACAAACCACCAAAAACCATCCCTGGACGGTCTAAGAACGTTGCGGCTGAGCGAGCAGGCGGCCGCATAAAAAAGTGCTCATGTGCTGCGTCACGTATCAGGCTGCATTGAAACAATCAGCTTAAAGCGTGCGATTTCGGAGAACAGAAACAACACGGTCGATAGAGTAGGATGCAGTAGAAGTGTGAGATGCTATTGGAATTAGCCAACAGGTCAGAAAGAGTTTCTAGCAACAGCAGTCCGTGAAACAAGTGGAAGCGTTCCCGCAGACAGCATTTGTGACGGATGTCCGGCGGGAATTTGAACGCGTTGTATTTATTTTCAATTTATTGCATGCATAACACATGTAAGTGAAAACAGTGACTTGTAAAGGAAATAACCGAAACGTCAAATCAACGCATAACAGAAAATCAAGGGAAACTTATATAAAAAAGCAAGTAGAGTTACTTAACCATATGTAGGTAATGCGAAAGCGCCTTCTTGAATCCTAGCTAGTGTGGCCGGTATTTGCATCACCTTGTCATTCTCAGGTACTTCGTATCAGCGCGCGTGATCAATGTTCGACGACTTTGAAAAAGCCGGTTGACGAAGGAGTTTAATTTGAGTTTGAGGTTACAGCTTCTGGTCCTGGATGGTACTAGATGGTAAAATGCGTAGCTGCTTATATAAAAGAATTTACAGAGAATTTTGAAAATCGTTAGAATGTCATTCGTCCAGGGTTCCTTTTGTTTTTCGAAATGTTTATTCAAAACAAATGCTTATTTACGTTCTTTTCGTCGACGATGGGTTTCAAGTCGGTGAAGCAGAATCATGATTTTCCCGGAATGTAATCCTTTGAGCTTTAAGCTCGTGATGTTTCTTTGAATGCGACTTAACCCACACAATGACGTTCGGGAAGTAGCCGATGTATTACAAGTGTTTTATTCTCTTAGAAGTGCCTGGGTACCAACCCGCAGGACTGGAGGAAGTGGGAGACGTTTTGGCTTTTCTTGACGTACCATTCAGAATTTGATCCCCGGACTGTCTGCGGTGAGCACATGAAAGTACATCAGTTCCACCCCTGCGATGAAGCTACATAGAATTAAAGATGCGCGATTGTAATGCGACTGCAAGGTTTGTGCAGTTCACACATTGTCACAACGACATGCGGCACTTTGTGCAACTGCCCAAATATGAATTATTGTCTCAGGAAATGAAAGCAGCCGTGGTGATTGTTCGACCGGGTGGAAAGAGCAAACTTTATGTATCAAGAGAAGAGGCGGGCCGGGGGGAAAGGGGATGACGATGCGCGAGTAAATTCGCCACCGCTTTGTCTGTATCGGGGCCCTGCTCAATGGTCGTTCATCTTTGAAAGGTTGACATCCTTTCTCTTTTTCAAAAACCTTTTTGTCGCCTATCACAATCTAACATATTGGTCTTTTATGGGGAAGTAACATCCCAAACTGGAACAAACAAACTGGGCGGAAGTGGTGTAGTGACAAGTGGCACGCTTACCACGCGAGCGGTCCGGGGATCAAATCCTGGGTCGTGAGTCGCCCGGGCCAACCAAGCCTTCCATCCCTCCGGGGTCGGTTAATTGGTACCAGACTTGTCTGGGAGGATAAAAACACTGACTTGAACATCGGCTGGCCCCCGCAAGTCATTGTATAGGCCACATCGCATTCAAACGCCACTACGAATGTACAAATGGAAGTATTAGGTTGTCTCATAAGTGATGTCGTTTTTTTTCAACCAAAAAATTTTCATCTAAATCATGAAACTTTTACATCGTTTTATATATCATTCGAAAGAGAATTGTCTGCTCTACAAAATGCTGTGTTCCGCTTCCACCGCTATTTCAGAGTTTTCGAATTTCAGGCCAGCAAAATGGGAGGTCTCGCCGGCAAAAATTGACCAAACCGACAACTGGCTGTAACTTTATTTTCCCTGGGGAGAAATCAACCAGTGATATACCCTATACTTACCCATGACCTCTTCTAAACATTCCACTCTTAGGTTGCCGAAAAAGCTTTGCCGTTTTTCTTTTCGAATTGGCTGACGGATAAGCCATAGCAATTTTCAAATTAAAATTGTTCCTCGTAAACGTCATTGTTTCATATCGAGTGGTGTTCCTTTTACGAGCACTTCTTCTGCTCTACTCGCTCATTTGTTTTGTTTCTCTGTTTGTTGGGAATTAGTTCGAATTTTAGATGTTTCGGTATAAGGTGCTTTACCGCGAAAGTGACCACATTTCTTTGAAAAAAATTATCCCTTAGAAAATGAGAAAATCAACCAGTCGTACATTCCTAACTTAGTCATGACTTGTTCTTCAAATTCAACCAGTTCTTCAACGTCTCGGCCATAAAAAAATTTCGACCTAGATCACAGGTAATGGTGCTCGATCGTCGAGTTCTGGTTGAAAAACCAGCTCTGGAAATTGAACGACGCGATTTGTAGGAAAACCTAGTAGTGTAATGATTAGAAGAGGTCATGCATAAGTAGAAGGTACATCATAGATTGATTTCTCCCAAGGAAAGATAATGTTAGAGATAGTTGTCGGTTTGGCCATTTTTTGTCGGCCGGACCTCCCATTTCACAGGCCCAAAATTTGAAAACCCTGGAAGAAATGTGGAAGTGGGACATAGCATTTTGTAGAGCAGACAATTCTCTTTCGAATGGTACACAACACGATGTAAAAGCATGGAGGTTTAGATGAAAATTTTTTGGATGAAAAAAAGCGACACTGTTTATGAGACAACCTAATAGAATGCGTGCCGCATCCAAAAGGGATTGATCAACGGCAAATGCTTTATCCTTTATCCTTTACATCCCAAACTAGGCAATGGCTTTAAGGTGATCTTGGTAAAATCGGAAAAGTCACAGCATCTTCAGGTCCGGGATACGGGTTTTTGTGTTTTTTTTTTTTTTTTTTTTTTTTTTTTTTTTTTTTTTTTTTTTCGGATGATATGATGGACCTATCAGATGCGGTAAAGGCATGTAACTTGAAGTGGCGCATCCCCATCGTAATCAGCGTTCTAGGCTTCATAATACCCTCGTATTTTGTCCTGGTGCGCACGAGTTGGTATCCATTTTTCTTTATCCTTTATCGCAATGAGAGCAAGTGGGCCCTCACACACGCAAGATCGTGAATTTCTTTTGCGCGCGAAACGAATGTTCTCTTATATTTTCTTGAAAAGTACTAGACGAACAATACTACCGTAAATAGTAATGGTGGGGGCATAATGAAGGAAATTGATTTCGGCTAGAACTCACAATTAATGGCGAAGGGCGGATGTTATTAGGATTATGAGTGGGAATAAGTGCGTGGCGCAATCCTCGCGAAAGGATTGAATCAGCGCCATATATGTTTTTACTGTTATCGCTTTCTTCTTATATCAATTTTCTTTCACAAAAATAATCAACCTTTGAAAATTTTCGTAAGTAGTGTGGTGTTGTGGTCCTGCTGCGCGACTCGATACACTTCAGCTTTTGAAGAGGAGGGACTTATGTCTCTTCTTCAACCCATCTTATTACTCGAATGGACTGCGTCTCAAACGAGAATATGGTTTGAATATCCGAAATGAAGACCGTTTGTACCTCCGTCTGTCAAAGCAACACTATCTCAGCTCGGATACTCAAATTTTCAGTAAGTTTCAAAAAAGTGTTGGAAACTACTCATTTCTTCTTAACAGGTAGCGTGCTGGATTAATTAACGAACTTGAGATACAGGAACAATAGAAGCTCAAATATCGGCCAAGGTCTTTTCCATCATGTCTCGGTTTTCAAATCTTTTTCTCCCCAAGAAGCTGTCGAGATTGCCGGAAAACAGGAGGTTGGTGAGGGTGAGATCCTGCGAATGCCACTATAAGTGCCTCTCAAAATCGGGAGAACAGTTCTTTTTCATTCTTCTGAAAACTTCACACGCGTATAGAGGGCGGTCTTTTTCCGTCAAGCTATTATAAACGATTGTGTGATGGACATGACATCTGGTGCTCTACTACAAAAATCACCTGGGTTCAGATAAGCTGCGATTGCCATGCATTCACTCTGGAAAGGCCGACGAAACACAAAAAAGAAAGTTCAAATCGTGCAAGATATCTCCTGACACAACTTCATGGTGACTAGCTGTTGCTTGTAGTTGCGATTGCAGTCCCTACGTTTGTCCAGTCTTTCTTACCTTCCCAACTGATACTCCAGGACGCGTTCCGAAAACTTTTATTTATGGCTTCCTCAAAGTTTATGCTGCGTGTCGCTAGGCACCGTACATTGTTTTGAAAATATATTTCTGTCTGCCGGCGTCCGTCAGTGTAAGGCCGCTCGTCCAAGAGCGAGATAGTCCTGTCCCGTGAACCCCGCCTCAGTTCAGGCAATCTGAGGGGGGTCTTTTTTCCGCCGGAACTGAAAAGCTTCGCAAGCATCGAAAAACAGTGTGCGCTCTTAATGTGCACAGTGTCAACATCAAAACCCCACATCAGCAATATTCCAGTCTTAGTTCCGATTTCCTGTGTTTTTGGTGTTCTTGCCACGAGCACCTCCAATATGCAACTACATAGAGGGGTGAACCTGCGTCGTCAGATAGCACTATTTGACGTCCGACTCAACCTTCAGAAAAAAGGTGAGGCCCGACGTCACCATCAAAATACAGGGTGAGAGTACTCAGAGAAGAGATTGAAATGGTGGCTGTTCATACATATGCCAGCGAGGTACAGCAATCGTTTTTATGGAATTGTCTCGGAAAAATATGCCAAATTAATATATGGGAGGACATTTGAATAACCTTTGCTTCATATTTTCGGAGCATTCCTGTGATATTATATAACTAGGATCTGACGGGTGTGCTATTTATCTCGACAAAATCGTCAGTCAGAGTTAATATGCCTGAGAAAAATGTATTCAATCTCGAGAGGGCTGAGGATGGCAACATATTATAAGTATTTACCTGGTCAGAATTTCATCAAAATTCTCTTAATTAACGTGTCGCACTATTTTCAGTAATGTCCTTGTGGACCTTGGAACTTTCTGTTGCGGGAGATAGACTATCGGGAATGTTGTCTCATCCCCGAAAGCTTTCATTTAACTATATTTTAATGTTATAATAGACCAACTATGAGCACGCAAAATTTGCATATGAGTCTTCCAAAAGTTCGCGAATATGGGGTGTGAACTTTCTTGGGATTTTTGCCATAAAATTTTGGTGGGCGGTTCTTGGCGTTACACCATATTTAGGTTTCGGGGCATGACGCTCCGGCGACAGTTCGATCGTACACAATACTTAAATTCTGATGACAATACCAAGAGATTCTATAATAGTAAGACATTAGCACTCTTTCACCCATCCTTTCTAGTCGCATGTGCACTTTATCCCTTCTATATTTGGTTTCAACATCTGCACCCTCCAGTGTCCAGTCGGTGCAAAAAAGAAAAAGCAAGCGAAATTTATGGTCGCACGCGTGCTAAGCAGACAGAAGACACGCATTTGTCTTTAAGGCAATACAAGCGCTGATCGTTCTCGAAATTTATCGCACCCTTAAAGCAATGTTCAAAAAACTCGCCAACGATGTAAAGGACAAAAGATGAAACGGTTGGCGTTGGTCAACATCAACGAATGCATACGCACTCATTTGGTGGAGCAAAAATTGTAATAAGGGGGGATATGGGTGCTCGGCAAGGCTCGAGATGGTGTAGGGGCAACAGTGCCACAACACAAGCATATTTTGGGAACTAACTCAGAACATCTCCTCTTTAACCTCGAAAAAGGTAAATTTGTCCCAACACAAGAGTCGACTGGTTAGGCCCCGTCCATAGCTCACGACCTGTGCGCTTTGGCGATTAAGCGACTGAACGATTCGGCGATCAAGCAGAACAAACTAGCTACGCACCAAATGAACTTACCACGATGCTACTCGCTGATGCGGTGCACTTCCGATCAACACTTTTACATTAGTACATACATTTTACATTTTACATATGAGCGTAATCGTCAAACCGCCAAAGCAGTCAAATTGTGATTGTAAACGTTGCTTTTCCACCCACCACACTCCTCTTTGATGGTGAAAATTAAGGATAAAAAGGATAAAGCATTTGCCGTTGATCAATCCCTTTTTGGGATGCGGCACGCATTCTACTTCCATTTGTACATTCGTAGTGGCGTTTGAATGCGATGTGGCCTATACAATGACTTGCGGGGCCAGCCGATGTACAAGTCAGTGTTTTTATCCTCCCAGACAAGTCTGGTACCAATTAACCGACCCCGGAGGGATGGAAGGCTTGGTTGGCCCGGGCGACCCAGGATTTGATCCCCGGACCGCTCGCGTGGTAAGCGTGCCACTTGCCACTACACCACTTCCGCCCAAAAATGAAAGAAGAATACGTGGCGCATCCCAGAAAGCAAAAGCCCGACTCTGAATCACTATTCTTCAAAATCAGTGGTGAAGATGAAGGTGAGAGTTGGATGATTTTGAAATGATCGTGGGTGGAATGAACGGCATTTCGGAGTGTGACGGAATTTAACACCTAATTCTTGAATAATCCCATTGTTTAATTGGCGCGTTAATAAGCCCAAGCGTTGCCCAAAAGGACACAACATTCAGCATAGTCCATGTTCGACCTTCTTGCAATCTTGGCATTATTAGTTCAGTAGGAATGATTCTTCAAGCCTTTCAAGATTGAACTTTTTATTAGGCTTACGTTTCGGCTTCTTCGCCTTCGTCAGAGCCTGAAATGGTCAAAAGCATATGTAACTTGCTCGCTCAAACGCCTCAACAAAAACTCAAGACTATTTCACTAGACTAGGAAACTTTCAAAGGTATTGATCGATAGAGGCATGGGACTGCTTACCTTGAACTCCGCCGCTAAGACAGGAGGACGACCACCCTCGTACTAACTAGTATGTGGTAACTTAGAAGTACCTCCCACCGACCTCATGGTAGATCAAAGGTTACAAAGGTCGAGGAAGGGTGCGAGTTAGGGTTATGGCCTACACACTCTTCCTTCCTGTTCCTGGAAGAATTCAAGGCTTGCTTGGGTGACCCAGCATTTGATTCGACCCATGGTAAGCAGAGTCACTCGCCGTACACCTTTTCTGCATCCTTTAGCTTGGTGATGAAGCGTTGCTTTTCTAGGAGACGTTACGATCTAGCTCAATCCCTCTAAAGCAGGGGTTGGGAATGAAGTGTGTTATTTTAGTCGAATATCAGACAAGGAAGAGAAATGTTAGTGAGGAAACAGCAAAAAAGCAACATAAAAACAGTGAGCTTTTTTGTTAGGTCGACCGTGGTACGACGGGAGAGAAATAGCGCTGTGGGGAGAGAGGAGACGTGAGGGAGCACTTGCATGCGAGAGAGAGCAGACGCCACGTGTGCTTAGGGCTCTGCTACCTCACTCGGGAGCAGCATTTCTAAGGATCTGATCGCGACCCATGCCTTCAACTCCACACCATTATTTTGTCTGTGGAGCGCCGAACGACGCATAGCGGCAGCGCTGGGTGCGTTGTGCACCGGTGGCACAGTGATCCATTATAATAGATGCAACGTCAAAAGCCAAATTCTACACCACCCCCGGATCAACAGACCCCCGTATGAAGGTAATGTACGAAAGGTTATCATAATTAGACTGTTTCTTCAAGGAGGGATGAATGAGTCCTTTGAAATACCGATCATCAATTACATGATATTCCTCCCCAAAAACCGAGAAAAATCTGGTGCATGGCTCACTCCTTTTCGAGAAACGAACGATCAGTTATTGTTTACTCTCTATCCACTTTTATTTGTATCCATTATTTGCACTTTATATCCATTTATGTCTACTTATGGGCTTTATTTT
>MU869812.1:0-32211 GCA_036418205.1 Ostertagia ostertagi | reverse complement strand
GAAAACGTACTCGAGACAAGGCTAAGGAACAATTTTTCGCGTAAATTATCACATTGGATCTTAGATAGTGCCGATTTTTTGGACTAGCGGAATATATACGTCAACCAGCCCGATCAAATTTGTGCCCTCCCCCTATTGAGTGCTAAAGGAATCTTTCCCGGAAGAAATCTTACATTCTTTCCCAATACGCATATTATGTCAGTTGTGATCACTAGAGACAACATACAAAGTTTCACGCACAAAGATTCAGTTTCCGAAGAGAAACTTACAAAAACCACACTCTATGGACAATCGAAGGTAAGTGGCGCGGAGCCAAAGGCGGGGCATGGAAAGAAGTCCGCCTTGGGCGGCTACGTATCAGGCGACGCAATGAAAGAATCGGGTTAAAGCGTGCGATTTTGGAGAGTAGAGACAAATCGATCGATAGAATAGGATGGAGTAGAAGTGTGAGATGTGAATGCAATAAGTCAAGAAGGCCAGAAAGAGTTTCTAGTGAAGGCACTCCAAGAACCAAGTGGAAGCATCCCCGTCGCCAGCATTTGTGACAGATGTCCGGTACTTTGAACGCGTAGCAGCCCTTTCGGTTTTTCGAATTTTACCAAAACAAATGCAATTTTTTTTGTTCTTTTCGTTCTTATCGTGACATGGGTCTCAAGCCAGTGAATTATGGAAGAAATAGAATCACGATTTTTCCGAAGGATTCCTTTAAAGCCACCGTTTCTACACATATTCACCCTAGCTTATTTTCTAATAGAAGTTTTTCCAATGACTTCATATGAAATACTCTCTGACCGAAGCTTCAGCTGCCTTGAACAGAAGAATCTATGTATCCCCCTAGTGTTTCAGGAAACCAACTTCAGCCCTGAAGATAAACGAGGTCCTTAGCAATCAGTAACTGTTGATTATTTGCTACAACGGAATGCAGAATAATCAAGCCAAGACATGACAACATTCTAGCTGCATAAAGTTGCTCCGATAATGCGTTTAACATTTTTCAAAGTTTGGTGTCCGAAAGTCACGTTTTCATGGCTTGACAAACGGTCTTCAGGTACAAGAAGCTCTCACTTGATTCCTACGATTCACAATGGATACACACTGCGCCCCATAATTATACGTCCACCTAAAAATTTCCCAAAATCTCAAATACAGATGTTTTGAAAAAAGTCTCCAATGTGACAATGTATCGCATATAAATGCGGAATTGCCTATGAACATCAATTTTCCTATTTGAGATCACAGGAATTTTTTTCAATAATTTTTGTGTAAAAGGCCACTCAGCCGACGTCCCAAAATTATACGTCCACCTCACGTTTATCGATTACTTTTCACTTCTGTTCCACGAAACTTTTTCATTGTGGTAACACTTCACTTCTTAAAGGGACAGCTAATAAAAACTGCTGTTGGATTTCCGAAAAAGGTTAGATTGTCGGAAAAACTGCTGAACACCGCAATTGCGCCAAATTCGGACCAAATTCACGCCAAGCTCAAGAATGTCTCCAGAGATCAGATATGATATGGAGTTTGAAGGAGCTTTAAGGGTCCCCCATCGCTTTTCGATAGAAACAAAGGCCATGCCACAAAAAAAGACATCCACTATCCAGCGAGTCCCTGACATCGAATCTTCTTTAGAACTTGCCTCAACGAAATAGTACGTCAAGCGTCTAAAAAAATCCCAAACTCATTCTTAACTGTAAAATGTGAAAGGCATCATCTTTGTTGAGAAACCGTGGTGGAAATTGGGACGAGTTGTGCATGGTGGTGCAGCGGAGCCGACCGAAGTAGGTACCTTCTTTGCTCGGGATTTAGCATTTGTCCGTTTTTTTTCTCACGTTTACTTTTCCGTTAGAGCTTTTTTCTTCTTAGTGAAGCCTCACTAAAAGAAAGAAAACGGCGAAGAGAAAACAGAGAAAAGGCGAAAAGAAAGACAGAAAAACCTTTATGCATAGCAAGCAAAAACAGACCTTGCTCTAAACGAGTTGGCTGAATTATCATGCAAGAATCTCTCCAATTTTCGCTATGGTTTCTTGACACAGATAATGCCTTCCACATTTTCCAATCAAGAATGAACTTGGGATTCCTTTACACGCATGAAACAAAAGTCCGTTGAGGCATTAAGTTCTGAAGAAGATTCGATGACAGAGCACCGTTGGATGAAAGTGGATGTTTCTTCTGTGACACGGCCTTTGTTTCTATCGAAAAGCAATGAGAGACCCTTAGAGCTCTTCTAAACTCCATATCATGTAAAATCCGTGGAGAAATTCTTGAGCTTGGCGCGATTGCGGTGTTCAACAGTTTTTGCGACAATCTAACCTTTTGTGGCCTTTTCCAACCCTTTCCAACAGCAGCTTATAGTATGCTGGCCCTTAATAATAATAATAGTGTTTTCACAATGAAAAAGTTTCGTGGAACAGAAGTGAAAAGTAATCGATAAACGTGAGGTGGACGTATAATTTTGGGACGTCGGCTGAGTGGCCTTTTACACAAAAATTATTGGGAAAAATTCCTGTGATCTCAAATAGAAAATTGATGTTCATAGGCAATTGCGTATTTATATTTGACACATTGTCACATTAGAGACTTTTTCGAAAACATCTATATTTGTGAGATTTTGGGAAATTTTTGGGTGGACGTATAATTATGGGACGCAGTGTAGATGCGTGGCGTATCCCAAAGATGATTGATTAATGCCATCTGCTTCGTTTCCGTCCAGGATTGGTGCCAAATGCAACCCCTGTGTAGTTACTACGGCTCTGTACAAGTGGGGGTGAGGTGGACAGGCCCAGCTTTTCACGCATGTCAAGTGACTGCCCTCACCCCCCACCCCCTAGATTGGCTACACTCCCCCTGGCTCACGAATTCCCCGATTCTCGTGACAGTATAGTAGCGGGCAGCAGTCCACTTACATACATTTCTGTTCAAAAAATGCGGCGTGCCCTACTTGTATAGCACCGTTACTACATCGCTATGCAACAACGGAGGACAGGAAAAGGAAACAGAAAACCAGAGCAAAAAAAGGAAGCGTCAGACAGGCGACCTACCAGGAAAGGTGTTACGTAAAATAATCAAACGAATCCCCGCCTCGCTACCCCTACCACCCTTTCCCGCCTAGTGGCCTTCGATCAACGCAGTTGACCCCCGAGACGCTGGTTTAATCGACACCCAGGTTGGTGAACTGATAAAACTAGGCTGCTTATTCCTGACAGAGTAGGGTCGAGTTCAGCTCTACAGTAATCCTAAATACATACTAGGCATCTTGAGGCTAGCAGTGTTTGTTTCCACCAGTCTGAAGGAGGCTTCGGGTAGGGTGCCACCAGTTAGGTCGATACCGTATCACATCGAGAAAAATGTGATTCCCTGGGCAATCTCTCGTCCCAGTTTTAATCGATGCGGTAGTCATTATAGGAGTTCTACTCGCAAAGAAAATTGTTCACTGTGAGTCCAACACCACTTACCCGATGGTATGATAGTTAGAGCTGAGGAGCCTCAATTTACCCTACTCACAGGAACCTACGGTTCAAATGGGGATCGAAATCCCTCTGTGCGTGGGAGGGAAGCTATTGCACGGAAACAGCGAAGTCGAAGTTTTTCGGTTCCCTTTCTCAAAGCGAAGTCGAAATTGGTATCCAACTCGGTTATCCCCGAACCCTTCCCTTCTTTCGATTTAGAATTTACGATTTACTTACGATTCAGAATCCACATATATTCGCACTTCAGAGGCCTTCAAGGAAATTTTCGGATTGTTTTGTATTGACAGGATTTACATAGAAATGAATAAATAAATAGTCAAAATTTGCAAAAGCAATAGGCAAGCGTCCTAGCTGTCACTGCGTCCATTACGTCCACTACGCGCGTGCCGTACTCAGAAGTTGAGCATACTGGACCACACTGGAGCTCCCACTTCTAGAAACCTGGTCCCTAATCAAAATTGCTTTTTCGCACACTCCAATAACAAATACCGTGCCAAATTGGAGAATTGAGGCTACTAGTCTTTCTTCGGCTTTAGAGGGGCCCTTGTATAAATATGGGAGCCGCGTCCGCACGAATTACGAATTGTGTTGGACCAACATGCGCACCGACCAATACCAGCCTCAGGTAAGCTTTAATCAGTCGAGTGCTGAACTTCTCTGATCTGATGCGTGAAAGGATTCACCATTTGAAAGAGAAAAAGGTTGTTAAAAAGATGAGATTGCAAAATCGAATTTAAATATTATTGGAGAACATGAAAAAGATTTCAAACGAGTGGCAAGATTCAAAAACCACATGGTGGATATGCACCACAAAGAGTTTTGTTTAAACGAGCTCATCAATTCTGTGGACGCTCCCACCTACATAGAACTCCCTCATCACCGTCTCCACACTGTTCGTTCGCAGCTGATACGGCTCAACTTTCCTCCAAGGTACTGGTTTATTTATTTAGAATTAAACCATGGCCGTTGCGTATTTGAAACATTTTGTTGCAGTAATTCCTACTGTCTTCGTAATCCCAACTATAGATACGTTCCTCACATAGGGGGGGGTCTTTCAGGGCAAGCCGCGCTTTTTTTTCTGCATATTGTAGGGACGCATGTAGGGAACACAAAACCATGTTTCATTTTCGCTGAACGGTTTAGCAGTACCAAAAAAGAAGCATAAGGTACTGTTAATGGTTCGATCCCCGTGGCGACTAAATTTTGCATTTGGGTTGGCGCCTACGGTTTGGTGCAATGTCAAAATCAGATGTCAATATTCGTCAGGACCATTTTGAAGCCAACAAGTGGCCGCCAACCTTGATTGCAAAATTTAGTCGCCGCGGGGGATCGAACCACCAAGGTATCATTCATATCAAAAAGGTATCAGAAAACGTGGCTTGCCCTGAAAGACCCACCTTGTCAGAAACATTTCCCTTACTTCCGTTCCTACGCCCTATTTCAATAATTTCTTGAAATCACCTCAGTTATCTTCGACACAGCTCAACAGGACTCGCAGAAGTGGGGGATTCTGAAGCGCACATAGTTGACGAAACAGGCAAATTTGAGTGCCTGATACCTGAAATTCAGTACCGTAGTTCGAGTTATCTACCTGTAAAATGTTCAACACGCGAGGAAGCAGTACAGTAAGCGGTGCTATACAAGTGGGGTGGGCACACCCAGCTTTTCACGCATGTCAAGTGACTGCCCTCACCCCCACCCCCCTAGATTGGCTACACTCCCCCTGGCTCACGAATTCCCCGATTCTCGTGACAGTATAGTAGCGGCAGCAGTCCCACTTACATACATTTCTGTTCAAAAAATGCGGCGTGCCCACCCTACTTGTATAGCACCCAGTAAGCAACAACAATTATAAAAATACACCAGAATTAGAAATAGAAATAGGAAGAAAGAAACGGCAGACGGTGCCAGACCAACTCAATAAAATTCTTTCTTCCCGCATCCACTCGGCCACCCGCACCATTTTCCCGCCTGTGTGGAACTCGATCAATTAAACTGTTGACCCCCGCGGCGTCGCCTGAACGGATTTCCATCGATGCCTGGACCTACTCCTTATTGATAATCAATCGAAGAGATTATCAGCCCCACTAAACATGAGCTCTACGGTATTAAGCTAAATGGAATCATTGTTGGCCATCGCTGTCCGCAGTGAGAAGGAGACCTCCTGTGGTATGACCAACTGGGTCAGTACCGTACCATGTCGATGAAAAGGGGCGAGACCCGCTTCAACCGCACCCGTGCATCGATTTCCCTGCCTGAAAACTTTCAGTACCTAAGCCAGTGTCTACGCTGGAACGAGCTACCGAGGGGATGAGCACTTCGATAAAGGGAATCTAAGGCATTCAAAAGCATGGTCGGTGCTATACAAGTAGGGTGGGCACGCCGCATTTTTTGAACAGAAATGTATGCGTGGGACTGCTGCCCGCTACTATACTGTCACGAGAATCGGGAATTCGTGAGCCAGGGGGAGTGTAGCCAATATACAGGGTGCGCCAAAATTACGGAGACAGCGACTTCGAGTTGCCTAGGATGAGCAAGGTGCAATTCTTTGAAAACAAAAATGCAGTGACGTGCACAGTCCCATTCTGAATCGTCGACATCCATGCAATTTTTGAAATTCCTTGGTTTGTGTTTATACGGGTCCTCAGAAACATCGAGGAACCATCGACTGTGGCACGCAATGTGGCGAGTAGGACTCGTCAAGCTCATTTTAGAGCGGTTTCTTCAACGAATCCCTAGACATAATGTGTTTTATGCAAGCCTCAGCTTCTAGAACGGATCCGACAGCGTACCCTATCGAGCTCAGATCTGAAATGCTGTTCTACCACCGTTTAAGCCGACAAAGTCGAAAAAATCGGTTCTGCATCAATGCTGCACTAGTACTGAACCACCCTTGCCTCGTAAACGGGAGCTCCTACTTGATGGAAGGCCCAGCAACGATTTTCAAAGTGAAAATAAACTCAGGATAGCAATGGGCTCTGATAAGTCCAAAAGAGCCCCCCTGATTCCTATCTCTCGTGACATCCAGTGAAACCAGCGCGTCAACTACCTGCAAATTCTATCGCACACAATCCTTAGATTGTTCGTGGTCGCCACAGAAACACGCCCTTCTCATCCAGAATGACTGCATTCAGCTCCTTGTCCCCTGTACCACTTGGAGCATCTATTGATAGTGCTCGGGTATACACCAAAACGATGATAATTGTCGCGTGCCAAAAACCCTCAACGTCGAAGTCCAATGATTTAGGGACGGTGTCAGTATCAGTCAACCGCTGCAGCTACCATAGATTTTGGTGGTTGAACAAGGTAAGCATAAACAATTCTACACCACAGTACCAAAACTAGGACAGAAGAAAACAGCATCTGTGAATATCAGTTCAAATTGTTTGCTCATGCGTTGTCTCCGTAATTTTGGCGCACCCTGAAGGGGTGGGTGTGAGGGCAGTCACATGACATGCGTGAAAAGCTAGGCGTGCCCATCCCACTTGTATAGAGCCGCATGGTCAATATTTTCCTTTATTCCGAATCCTTAGAAAATCATCACTAGCCCAGCCCCCTCCTCCCTGGTATATGCGAAATAATTCACTCAATCCGCAGCCTGTTTTTCCCCTCCAAAACTTTATTTCCCCTAGTCGGTGCGAACTTTTGCATCAAAATGCCGCCCAACTACACGAGTGCCGAAAACAGTGTTGAACACGAAGTCAATGGGCGCAGTACTGCTAGATTCAAGCATGGTCAACCGTATGACCAACCGATCCAGACCAGTTTTTCGCTCACGGAAAGAGGAGGGGGGTCTTAAATGCAGGGGTCAGCGGCAAAAATGTTGGTGGATCGACGTTTCAAACTGGCTAGAGAGCGGGAAAGGGGGAAGAAGGGGAGGGGCGGCTAGCATTCTCTCAGTTGAGTTTAAAAATAGCATAGCATGGATCTGAAAGGTCATCATTCAGAAGCCATTGCAAGATGGAGTCTTCCAAATGCTTCTGCAACTCCACAGCAACAGGCGAGTGCGTGGCGCATGCGAGAGCAGGATTTGGTAGCGCTACACTCCAAATTCGATTCATCATGAGCGAGTAGGTTGCACTGAAGAATCCAGATCCTACGTTTCCACTGAATACATTTAGGAGAGTTACGGTCGTTAACGAGAGTTGGTCAAGATTGTTAGGATTAACACACTACCTGAGGAACATCGGGAAACGGGCTTAGCCGGGATGCTCTGCCTCACTCATAACCCAGAAGAAATTGGAAACTTGGGGAAAATTTGTATCACAATTTTGATGACAACAAACGATTCAATGTGCTCACAAGTAAAAACTATGTAATGGACATTAGTGATTTTTCAGCTTCATCAAGTTTTACAGTGTAACCAACCGATTCTAGAAATCTCAAAAACATCTGCAACGGCCAGCTTTGCAGTTTTCATGAGAATTTTCTTTCGGCAGCTTTCGCCGTTATTGATCGTCAAGTGGTTTCCCTCGGCTAGCAAACAGCTTCCGTTCAATTTGTTGCAATATTGCAAGGTTCTTTTGACCATTTGTTATAGTATTTGTTACATACGTTCGAGTCCTTCGAGTCGAGCCAGAAAGAGTTCTACGCGGTAGCTATCCATGGTCCGCGTAACGTAAGGTGATGAGCCTGTAACACAGTTGAAGAAGGTGGTTCAGGTTGATGTGCTTCAGTCTTCGATCATCAATTATTTTCATTATAAAAACGATAATGAAGCACAACAACCTGAACCACCTTCTTCAAACGAAGATGCTCGGTCTAGGGAATTTGTAAGCCGGAGCACCGCAAAATCGACAAAAAGAGTTTGATTTCGTGCGCGACTTCACAAAAGTAGACAAAATGGCTCCAAATTCCTGAATTCCTAACTCTAACAAGCTTTAGTTATTACGCATGTAATTTCGAATCCTTTTGGGAATTGGGGACTTTAATAGGGATATTGACAGCATTGCTCTGCTGCAGCACATGCATTTTTTTAGACAGTAAGGTCATAGCAGCACTTTGGAAAATCCCGTGCAGAAAAGTTTATTCAGACGGAGGTTGCGACAACCATCTACATGCAGGTGTGATTATGATCTGCTAAAGTGCATGACTATTGAAGCTATAAAGAGGAGTTCAGGAGATATGTCAAAATGCGAAATGTTTCTCGTACTGCTGGCATTCTTCTTAGCTACTGTCAACACTGAGGGAGGTGAGTATTGCTAGTCGATATTAGAGCATACATGACCCATCACACCGAATATCTTTTGCGCATAATGGCAGATGACCTTCAGATTCCACAGCAAAGCACTCTTCTTCAGGGTTCCTGAAAAAGCTGCCTCCAAGGATGATGGAAACGTTCAAGTACTTCCATAGGCGGTACAACATGCGCATCGTTGGTATTTTAATGGCTTGCTTGCTTTTTTGAGCAGAGTTGACAAGATAACCGAAAGCCTTGGAATGATCCTAAACGACCTTCTTATATACTGATGTTGACACATAGGTATGGAGTAAGGATTTGGCAGACCAGGCGGCGCTCGAGTCACTAACAGGAAGAACTCAAGCAAAACTGAAGCTCAAACTGTCAAAGTTCATATATCAGCAATCCTATAGACGTTTATGTCGTCTTATAACAAAAAATTTTGCTATTTCAGACCATTCAGAAACAGCGATGACGAAAGATTGAAACTCCAAGGCAAGGTGCTTCTAACCTCTCAGCAGTCTCTCAAAGCAAATGGAACAGTGAGGTGAGTTGTCGTTACCAGATTCTTTTTCGCTTATTGGCGAATGATATCATACCATCTGTGCAAAAACTTAGGACAAGATAAATGAAATAAGATAACAATTGCACAAGAACGCGGTTCAACGTCCACAGAGCTCTCAGTATCTACCTAGCGTAGGATACTGAGAGCTCTGTGGACCGTTGAACGGTTCTTGTCAATTGTTTCCTGTACCGCTGTAGCAGAAAGTATAGATGGTAGAAAGAATATGAAAGCATAGGGGATGGAAGCATAATTTAGCGCCGCTGGGAGAGCGAGTATTTTCAGAAAAATTGAACATAAAAAATTGCTGCTTCCTCGGACTGGAATCTGTGTTGGTAATCAGAACAACGTTCATACATCATACGATTCTTCTTTAGAGCCTTTTTAAAAAACATCCTCAGATGCGAGTTTTCGGAAATTTTATAGGTGGAAGTATACCTAGTTATGCGTAGCAGTGTATATCTCATGTATACATAGAAACCGAAGAAACATTCTCTTTCAGGTCACCGCTCTCCCCTTAGGTATATTCTACGGATGCGGCGGCTTTTACACCAAATTCAAAGGAATGGCTCTTGTGCTGCAGATTGCGTGTGTCTACAACTAGAACGAGCTTTTCTTGATTGTTCAATGAATCGTTCTAGCAGTTGAAAGGCGGAAAGAGATTCGAAGTAGTGATGTGTCGAAGCAGATCATATGTTCTATAGAATAGGCAGACGCTGCATTCGCTTATTGACAACTCTGCCACTTCCAAACATTTGCGGAGATGTGCAGATGGAGCTAATAGGAGAAAAGATCTCAAAGGAAAATGATCCCCTCACATTTCATTCTGAAAACTTGTACAACAAGGAGCGTCAGCTATCACTCAGGGCGCGCAAGCATGGTCTGAGTTTTTTGGAACAAAAGAATTTCGCTGAATATCACCAAAATTAGAGCTGCCTCTATTACAACAGGAACTAGTTCCACTTTTGATAATCTTTCCGATAAATCGTGCATGTATTTGAGTAAATCAAAGAGCCTAGTAAAATAGTACATTGCCGTTCTGGATATACGTAGGCAGCCTGAATGATTACACAACAAAAACTGGAACTTGTACATCACGCTGTTTACACCTTAGCTATATCCCACATGGGGCGGAAGTGGTGTAGTGGCAAGTGGCACGCTTACCACGCGAGCGGTCCGGGGATCAAATCCTCCTGGGTCGTGAGTCGCCCGGGCCAACCAAGCCTTCCATCCCTCCGGGGTCGGTTAATTGGTACCAGACTTGTCTGGGAGGATAAAAACACTGACTTGTACATCGGCTGGCCCCCGCAAGTCATTGTATAGGCCACATCGCATTCAAACGCCACTACGAATGTACAAATGGAAGTAGAATGCGTGCCGCATCCCAAAAAGGGATTGATCAACGGCAAATGCTTTATCCTTTTATCCTTTATACCCCACATCCTGTCATTGAACTTCTTCTTTGATTTGGGAGTACGATTTTATATGTCAAAAAGTAACTTGACGAGGGTTGCCAAGACGGATTTTGCGGTCCACGGATTTACTGTCACCGTAGCCCACGTCAGCACTGGTGCGCGGAGGTAAACTGGAGCGGGGTGGTTATATCCATCAGGCTCTCATGAAAATTCACCCTTCGCACTTTTTCTTGCGAATGCGGATTTTTGTGCTTTTGGTGACCATACCTTCTTCTCTTTCATTTCTATCGCAAACTTTTGGCATGGCAAGAAAAAACAGGATGTGCGTTTTCTAACGAGTATTTAACCCAAAATCGCAAAATTGCACTTTTTTGGAGGTTTTGCCGAGCAATTTTTTTAAAAGCTCTTGAAAAAAGCTCAAAACTCCTAAAAAAAACTTTTTCAGACTTTGGCAAATGATATGGGAACAATGTGCAAAATGTTAGTCTGCTAAGGAGCGCTTACCCGTTTTTCAAAGTTCATTTTCTGAAACGCACGTTAACTTTTTTTTCTTGTTTTTCAGCTGTAAGTTCGAAGTTTTTGGGCTTCCAGCATCACTAATTCCTGCGAAAATTTCGTTGTGGAGAAACGGAGGATTTTTCACTGCGGGTCCTCGGGATTGCAACCCCCACCAGTTCATGACCAGAATGCGATCCCCCCTTCAAATAGTACGGACGGAAGGTTAACCCTATTCATGGTGCCAGAAATTATAGAAGGATATCATGTTTGCGCAAAATCGGCTAGTACGGAAGCGCGATAGCTAGCCGCAATGACGGCGTGCCAGAATCGCGGACGCGCCAATATTGCGAATAACTGTCCCGCCTCCCTATTCGTGTTGTTAAGGGTTCGGATTGTCATTGCTCCCCCCCCCACAAGCCTACCACTAGCCTCGATGCGGCGAGGTGGTCACCGTTTCAAGGGCTAACTACCCGTGGGTCGGTATATGTATAAGCAACGATACGCATGAAAGGATCCGGACCGGCGGAGATGGAAGCACGAGCTCTAAGTGCAGTGGAGCAAACGGCCTGCAGACAAAAACCGCCGCAGGATTTGGAGTGCACAGGAAAAAAAGCCTCGAGGCATGGGGACTGTCTACGAATTTGCACCTACAACTGTCGTACCATCGCCTCAGCGGCCGACCAAACCATCTTGATGGAGGCCAGCAAGAAGCTTCGCTTTGACGTCATCGCCCTCCAGGTGTCGGAAACCAAGGAAACAGCCCTCAGAAAGACGAATGAAGGCAGCGTACTTGTTCTAGAAGCCAAAGTGTAAGGAACTCTGCAGGCATTGGATTCCTTGTCCACAACCGGTTCGAGCACCTGGTCGGCTCAACCAAGGTAATCGGTCCGCGCTGGACCATCGCCTACGCATCGACAAGCGCACCTCTATCAGCATTATTAATTGTTACCGCCAACGTCAACAGCAATTGGATGGAGAAAAGACACGTTTTATAAGGAGCTGTACGAGGCAACCAAGAACGAGCGTTTCTACTACAAACACGTTGTTGGAGACATTGACGCAGTCATTCACGAGAAAAATGCGGCGACAACGCGCATGGTAACACATGGAACCGAGATACGAACAAAACGAATTGTATGATGGACCATCTCAAGCAAGGCGACCTCTTCCGCGAAAACAGCCTCTTCATAAAAAGCGAGGTCGTCCATCGATGGACATTAGAAAGCCTCAACGCAGCAGCTCACAGCGAAATGGACCACGAAGAAAGTGGAGTTCGTCGACGCCACTAAAGTAACTGCATTCCGCGCCGGAGGCGACCATCGGCTTGTCGGAGCCAATAGCTGGCTTCAAGCAAAACTCCGAGGGAAAGTTCACTTCCGACTTCTTCCGACTTTCGCAGTACAACACAAACACCATGGAGGTGCCGCTACTCACACACGCGGCAGGAGGCACAGCAACGTGTCCCAGGACTACGATTTGCTTGTAGGAGGACTTCTACACTGCGCAACGGCATCGGTTGTGACAGCAAGAATGAACTCGAAGAGTAGGATCGATGACAATGCTCGCACACTCCTCCTAACAACGGGCTGCCGTTCACCGTAACCTGCATCCACACCACTGGAACGTGCTACAATCAACAAAGCGTGTCGCATCGCTGTAGTGGAGTCAATTCACCGAAACAAAGACAGAAGAGAAAGCGAGCCTAAAGCGATGTCATCGAGACATTAATGACTCTCGCTCGATCACCACGGTCATGAGCGACGCGATGGGCAGACCGCAAACATCGGAATTGAGGATTGAAGCAATTGCCGTCAGCTTCTATACGGACGTCTAAAAATCTACCACACCATTTTCTCTTATCCGTACTTCAACGCAAGTGATGAGAGTCCACGAACAGAAGAGTGGGAGGTAAAACATCAGTCAGATCTAATCCAGAATCACCTGAACGAATCTCCGGTGTGATTCTTAAGTCAGGCGCTTATGCACTGCACCAGCCAAAAAGCTGTAGATAGCATCTGAATGCGCAAAGGAATCGACCTAAAGACTTGAAAGTACATCCCTGTTATGAAAGTCGAGAGCCCCAAATATGAACTATAAGTCCATGCACAACTATTCACAGCCATACATAATTTTTTTCCGCAACAAGATAATAAGGAAGATTTCTGCGGTATGGACCACAACCACACCGTCACAAAACTGAACGAGTCGGTTTGAATACTTCTAGCAACCGCTCCTTCTCTGCTTTATCGACTATGCGAAGGGACTGGACAGTGTGGAGCTGAACTCTGTGTGGGCACTATATCATGCGGGGTCGACTCATGGTACAGCTGAATGCAGAACATGGCAAGCATCGCCACGGCCACTGACCACCATCCGCACGTTCTACACGAGATCTACCGCTGCTAGAATGAAATAGTCATGCAGGTCGCACGATCTCCCCATCCTATTAGCGACATGCAATACATTGCGATCTCCCACTGGGACTAGGGACAGTGACATCGACGTCAAAATGTTCAACTTAACGCTTCTGCGCATAACTATATTCGTCCAACCATCATTTTTCAGAGCAAAACAGAGTTGAAGCAGTGTTTGGAATGGAACTGGTTGCAAAAGACAACAACCTGGACGAGTTTACGAGCGCAGTGGACACTACGCCAATCGATCTCAACTCGAACTGCTTCAGTTCCGCTGTTCGCCAACACAGCTTTCCGAATCACTACCTGAAACTGTAATGCGACCCGCTTCTGAGCCTGGGTCTTTCGAAGTCCCACTCAGCAAAAGCACAACTCGTCGTGAAAGCGTCACACTTCCCTTCCTCGACAGCCACGTAGCTGCTTCTCGTGGTATATATGTAGTATTCCTTATCGCTCCATGTTTATCGTAATGGCTTCCTTTGATTGACAGCTTTGGCTTCTAGGACACGAAGCGATTAGAATCCAACAGCGATACTTGCACTGACAGTCCTAGAAGAGTAATGAGATAAGTAAACAGATAAAGAGAAATAGAAAGGAAAAAGAGATCTAGCAAGAAGCAAAGCATCTATAGTCCGAAATTTCCATTACGCTGGCTGTGCCTGAACTCAACAACTAATTCAAGAACTATACGATCGCAGTCAACACCTGACCTTCTCCAAGAAGCTGATGAAAGTAAGGAATCCCAGTTACATACTTATCGATACCGTCATTTTCTTTACTTCTAAAACGTCCCCCATACGCCTAATATGATTACCCTCTGCCTTTATTGTAAACTGCGAGTTTTTTATGACGCCCTGCGTTGTGCACCTTTTTTTACATTTTTTCCATCATACCTTCATTTTCGAAACGGCTCAGTGAAACAACATCGCGTTGCGTTACTATGCAATTTCCGTTGAATCAAATACGCTGGTCGCCATAAAACATTCCGTGAGGAAATACAGTTAGAGAAGCATCTCAGAAATATACACAAAATGGCAGTCATTGTAAAATCTGTTTATTTCCAGTTATTTATCTCCTATCACAATTTCACTGCTAGTTCATTCCCTAACTCCTCTCGTGGTAATGAAGCAAGTTTTTTAAACCGCTGTATACTATAATACTATCTAAGAACGAAAAAGTAAAAGATTCAATAAATCACAAGATAAAGTTTGGGAAAATAGCGGTCCATACAAGGTGAACGCTCACGTATAGCGTTGGGTGGGGCGATTAATGAGTGTCTTACACCTGCTTCCAGCTAGAGAGATTTGGTCGTTGCAAAACCCGCACCAGAACCTATACGGCATCTGCACAGGAATAACGGCAACATCATGCGCGGCTATCCCGTCCAGTAGGTATGATCTCCGTGACTCCTCACAATCAGTTTCCAGCTCAGACGGATTTCTCGTCGTGAGAGGGTGAAGAATGACGACAATGGAGGCCGACAGAAAACAGAAAGTGACAACATTTGCTCTTCATTTCAGTGCTCCTACGGCTCCAACGCAGGAGGATACGTTAGAACACTCATTGCTTGAATTTGTCTCTAAGGCCGATGTCATACTTTGCGACTTGAGGAGTTCGCTAGGGTCCGCGGTCGCAAATCGAGCGACTCGCAAATGGCTCTTCACTGTAAGCGCGACGCGACCGCGAACGCTAGCGAGTCGCTTGATTCGCAAAGTCTGACATCGACCTAACAAATAAAGTAAATTGTGGAGGGGACCTCTCGTAATACATATACTACAGTCGATCGCCTGCATGTAATTAGGTTTCCAACAACATAGCTCGTACAACGGCCTATCTCATCTTCCCATGCTAAGGAGGAAAAGATTTAAGACATTTCATTTTGAACTCATGTCCTCAACACACAGCCTCAACGCTCAGTACATGACGTTTTTACACCATACGAGCATTCAGATAGCCCCTTGGAGCGATTACTGGCTGGAAATACGAAACAATATAAAATTACTTGTCTTCTCTACCTGGAGATAAGATCGAATTAGGTCTCCGAACCTCATACATGGACACATTGCTTTCCTATGGGCAGCATAATCTAAATGACAACTGAACTATCGGATACCAATGCTATTTCGCTTCACAGTTACTTATTAAGCAACAATAACACTGCTCCTTCTTCACTTACACTCAGCTTGCAAGCATGATTTGACAGCAAGAATTAAAACAGCAAAACGTCAGGAACCACTAAAGGCCAAATTCGCGTTAGGTGGCGCATCACCCGAAACCAAAACAAAAAACTAGCCTTATTGTCAGCTCTCTTTAGAACACGTGTAAAACAACGAACTTAGCTTAACCAATAAATGCCATGCCGGGGTTTACTGCCATCAGTGCGATCTGATTTAACGTTTATATTAACATTTTATGTCTACCATTAGTAATCATTCCCAACTCCCATCTAACTTTCATTTCTGAAGCAACTATCACATCTAATCAATCGCGAAATAAGCCTTCAAGGACGGAACCACTTGAGGCGCTATCACAATATACGGGGGCATTGTGGTGGCAGTGCATTAGAAATCGCGTTAAAAATCCTTGTTGTTATAATCGGCTAATGACCTTAGCGGAGGTTATACACTCAGGGTGCATGAGCATTCATTCCCCCGAATTCCTGCCACTTTTAAGGCTCAGCCCTAAAGTATCCCGTATAGATACGATAGCCCTACTTGAAAAAAGAAACTGAGGTTCTTTCTTGAGAACACTTTTCACATTTCCCAGCAAAATTGTTTCTCAATGGTAGCGGCTTCACGGCCCTGACTATCGAAAAGCTATGCTGTGAACAGTTCCGATGGTAAACAACTTCTCTGACGTGAGCAATGGCAAATGAGAAAAAAAATTTAAATTACGTTCTGTTACACACTCATATTCATAAAATGTTTTGTTATACAAAAATGTTAAGCTAAAGTACATCTTGTTAGCTATAAAAACGGAGAGACCGATGATTTCGTCACACACGAAATGTTGCTCTTCCTGGGGCTACTGCTGCTTCCCACTATTGACGCTCAGGTGGTAATTGCGTCACTGCTACTGTACTGAAGAAGATGGAAATCTCTGCCCAACCTGTTCTTTCAGGGAAAATACCTCTGCCGAAAAGGTTCGAATTTATCTATATGAAGCTCATTGAAAAGGAAACCAAAACTCTGGTCAGTGTCTTCAGTGAGATTAGTCGCGTAGTATGAGAATCTTTGAAGTGATTCCTCGACCGGCTTCGTTCTGCCAGGTGTCAAATTTACAAACAGGTGTGGGGTGAAATATTGGCGGAAGAGGCGTTGGACATATTGATGAAGGGATATTCCATGGACTTTTCCTATGACCTGAAGATCTTAGCGGAACAGTTCGTATTTGTTTCCTTATGAACTTCCCATAATACATACCACAAAGTACGTTGTTCAGAAGTTCTCAAAGAAAGACAAAAGGAGTCTGGGAGAGAAAGTGCTTCACACTCTGAAATACACCTTCCAAAGGAGGCGACACGAGGTTAGTTGGAGTTACAAGGAGCGTTGTCATCTGCAGCTTCGCTTATTAGCGAAGTTGAGGCATAACACGCTCTGATGTGTTGATGGTTGATTAAGAAAGCCAAACCAGTCCACCATGGACAGCTGAAACATGCGAAGATAAGAAAGTAGCGTATGTCGACTACGTTTTGCCAACGTCCGGGCAGATTTATAGGTATAAACAGGTGCCAAAAAGAACACTTCACTCCGCACAGATATTTATCGCTAGGAACGCATCAAAAATCAAATGATCTCAACAGGTATTAAAGAGTACGTTGCAATTGGTCCAAACTGCTTCGCACAGTCATCAGATAATCCTGGAAAGCTATTCAATCAGTATCGTTGAAGAAATTAATGCACTTCAGGTCGGAGCGATTACGGTAAGCCTCGTTGAGCCGACGGTGATGGCAGATAACGTGTCATATTCTGAAGACGGCGGGGCAGTGAAGAGATCCTGCTTCTGTTTACGGGGAAAGACCTAAGGAATATTCCGCCGTAAAAACTTCGTATAAATGTCCTGTGTGAAAAAAGTTACGATATGTGCGCCAGTCTAGGTTCATCTTTTTTCCACCCCGTAGATGCCAGTCCCTCTAAAATGCAGGCTGGCGCGAGAGCAAAATACGACGTCAACTCGGTTTCGACCTGAGCGCGAGTTTTGAAGGCTTTTTCCGTCTAAGTAACGAGTTAGATCGGAGAACAACCAATAGTCGGAAGGAGCGATGTCTGGGCTATAAGGGGGATGAGGGAGTACGGTCCATCCATACTTGCACGAGCTCCGACTTCACCTCTCTTGCAACGTGCGGTCTGGCATTGTCATGCTGGAAGTAGACTTTTCGAACTTTTCCTACCCTCTGATCGACAATTCGCTTCAAATCTCGGAGCTGCTGCGTGTAGAGATTTGCAGTGACAGTAGCTCCCTCATCCAGCAGTTGCCAAAGTACTGGCCCATGTACATCCCACCAAATTGATAGCATAACCTTCTTGGGGTGAACATCTTTGGGAACCTCTTTTGGTGTTTCTCCTGGACCGACCCACTGTGCTTTCCTGTGGAAATTGTTGTAGTAGATCCACTTTTCATCACCAGTGATGAGATGTTCCAGCCATCTATTTCCCTTGTGCAAATTGAGCAGAGTCAAGCAGGCGTCCACACGACGATCGCGATCGACGGGTTTGAGGTGGTGCGGAACATATCGTCCCAGCTTTTTCTTCATTCCCAATTTCTTCAGCCCAGATTCGATAGTGGAACTGTGAACTCCGAGTGTGCTCGCCATTTCCCTCGTAGATTGGAATGGATCCGTTTTCACCACACGCCGCAGCTCGCTCAAGTTGAGTTCAGATGGGCGTCCAGACCTCTCCTCACCCTTCAAGAGTGTAGTCTCCCACCTTGAAGCGTTTGTACCAGCGAACAATGGTCCTGTAACTGGGAGCATGGTCCTTGTACACATCCTTCATTTTGGTCTCGGCAGCCTTCATATTAGAGCCGGAGTGGTAGAGGAAAAGTGTGACATGACGCAGGTGCTGACGATCTGGGACAAAATCGTTCTCCATACTGCAAAAAGGGGAAGTAAAAAACAACTAAGTGTTACTGATAGAAGCAGTATTACCTTGTCTGTTGTTGCTAACGTTGACGCTCAGACGCTGTCAAACTGCGAGGAGATATGCAAAATTCAAAAAAGTGACAAAACTTTCCCGCCAACCTCATACTTAGCGGAAAGACAGGCCGGATCCCTATAGGTTGGGACGATGCGTGTTTCGCAGCGAAGCCACATCCACAGCAGCCTAACAGCACCGTAGTCGCGCCGCTCATGCCGCTCCACTCTCACCGATTGAATGACACTAGCCATCCGACTTTAGCCATTCTAGCAGAGGGAGCGTTAGATGAGATCAGCACCAATAACAATCACCCAATGCACAAATCAGCGGCAAAAGGGCAGTCCCATTTCTTGGGTTCTGGGCCGTTTCTCACGTTTTTTCATCACGGCATGATTGATCATTTCATCTTTCGTTGACATAGACTTATAGCTACTCTCGAAGCAGCCGGCAACTTCACAAAGAATAGCAGATCTGTACATATTTCAAAATCGGAAACTGAGCGAGATTCGGTTCCCTATGTACATACTCACTTCACTAAAAGATAACACTCATCAAAAATAGTTTTGTTTGTTCCATTTCAAAGAACAGTGAAGTTCTTCTTCATTGGAAACTGAGGCTTTTGATTTAGCTTCTCCGACTCTCTCCTGGTACCCTCTATGGATGTGACGGTATTATGAACACTAAAGGAAAAGACGATGTGATGATGATCTTGTGTCTCTTCAAGAGTAAGCGAATTGGATTGCATTTCATTTCAAAAGCTTCAATGTGGTAGTGATTTCAGCTATGACTGTGTACTTTTGAAATTGAAAACAACTTTTTAGTTGGGGAGAGGGGTGAGAGGGATGGACGCACACATGTTTGACAGATAGATAATGTGATTTCTATGTAGGGATGTATTGTAGGACATTCAGTGTGGATACACGCCTAATGTCAGAGGGATAGAGAGGAACAAGCCGGCTGGTGTTCTACTTTAAAGGAATCTTCCACGGACCATGGACCAGTGGGCGGGACCGGAAGTGGTTTTGCGACGAAATGCATGGTAGGTACGGATCCACGTTCATGGGAAGGTTTGAAGTGAATCCTGTTCACGTTCGTGCGTTCGACACGTGGATCCGTACCTACCATGCATTTCGTCACAAAAACTTCCGGATCGCCGCCCACTGATCATGTAACCGTGAGATTTCCCTTTAGACTCAGCGAGCATTATAAGGCGATTGTGCTTTATAGTACTGTACGTACAATGGTTTTCAACGTACAGGTCGCGTTATCAAACCCCCAAGATGGAAGTCTTTTTTAAAGCGAGGGATTACGATAAGTTTGGACTGGGTTCATAGTGGAAGTGGAGATGCTGAATAATGCCCCAGTGGCGAAAAAAGCAAAGAAATCCGTCAAGAAGGCGCAAAATGGGACCCCTTTCTTTGCCCGTTGACCTCCGATAATGGACGAGCTAGCAACCAATTAGGAGGTCGTTTGCACATGTTATGCTGATAGCCTCTATCATTTCAGCAAGCATCATGCTTTGATTGATCACGCATCCCATGAAAAGTTATAGGATACACTCTGGAAGTGGAATATCTCGTCACATTGGCAATCGAAGGGCGCTGCTGCTGGGGGCGGAGCACAGACCGTGGCGGGGCTCAGAAAGGAATGGCAAGCCTTGTACGCTGCAACTAGCGCACCTTTGACCACAAAAAACGCAACATTTCGTTTCCTTGGGCCCCTGACTACTGCTTCCAATGGTGCATGTACTTCCACGCTGCATACGCACTTTATCGTAATCTCTCGCTTTAATGACGTCCCAGCACAAATTTGAGGTTTGATTGGCATGTACGGCGAACGACTCAGATTTGATTCCCTGACTTTGGGAATAGTAGGTGACGCCACTCGTCACCGCATCACTGGCGCACTTTTGCTACAATCTGCTACACTGGATATTTTACTCATTTTGCGCTGTAATAGCTTCATTCCCTGCGATTTTTACCATCTTGAAGGCAAAGTTTAGGATTTCTGGCGAAATTGGTTTTCCCCGTCAAATATGCAGCAGTACGCAAGGGCAGACCATGTGCAGAAGTGGCGGGGCGATTTGACAAGGTTTAGGCGCTAGGAGCCTAGGTTGGAGCATTGGCGCCGCCCCAACCCCATTGAGCCCGCCCACTGTTCCATGCGACCTTCCAAACAACCACATGGAACACTAGATGTTAAGTTGTTATTTGGAAGGTCGTAGAGGAATATTTAGCGGATTTCGACTGCGAAAAGCAACATCGAAGCTTATGCTAGGAAAGGCTCTCAGGTCGCTATGGCCTATTCAAGAAGAGATGTATACCGCTAGATGTGCCTTTGAACGCTGATCTCAAATCTACCTTCCAAATCTGCTAAACGATTCTCTGAAGGGAGTTATGAAGCAAAACAGCGCAACGGCAGTGGTCGGGATTTGCAGTCAAAACGTCGTAGGATCCCTGATCGCGTTTACTGTCTTGCGTTCTTCAGGAATTAGGCTAAATAGGCTATTAAAGCCTTTTAGCTGTACTCCTGAAGAAGGCAAAACAGTAGACGCGATCAGGGGCCGATCCTACGACGTTTTGACTGCAAATCCCGACCACTGCCGTTTTGCTTCATAACTCCATTCAGAGAATCGTTTAGCAGATTTGGAAGGTAGATTTGAGATCAGCGTTCAAAGGCACATCTAGTGGTATACATCTCTTCTTGAATGGCCATGGCGACCTGAGAGCCTTTCCTTGTAAGACCATTATCGAGAACCTAGTCATTCATTCTAGTGGTAAGCTTTTAAGATAAAAAAAACAAAAAGCACAGGTAAATAGAAAAAATAGCGAAATTAGAAGCAATCAGTTTTCATTGCTGACTTTTTGTAGCCGTGTCGGTTGCTGGCATAAAGCCAACAGTTGCTGTAGACACGTCCAAGACACGTAATTCTCCCAGCCCTGGCTTCTAAGCGACTAACGAAGAGAAATTTCTTATTTTGGTTTTTTGGGAGTACTTCCTGCTTTTTTCTTAGCTTCGATTCACTTAGCACCCAGTACTTCATAGTTGAACAGGTAAGTCCCACGTTTTATCCCGGAAGTTTGCCTTCAAATGTTGCTCTTTCATTGTTTCAAAGCATATTGAGCCCTCAACCATAATGTGTCCTTTTTACCACGCTCGTTGGGGCTGCTTCAGAATTCAAAACTTGCGGAAAGCGCATTTTTCAGGATCTTATGATCTTCCACCAAACATGAGAAGGACGTTTGAAAGACTCAATTGGGAGTACAACCAGAATTGGTTCGTTTTCTACTGAATACTACTAAACATAAGTTCAACTTATTATGTAATAATATGTCACTAGCGTGATTACGCAGCGGCTCTGTTTTGTATTCAAACTAATATTACAGAAGTGGGACGAAGATATTGCAAGTCTGGCGTTGGACGAATCCAAGTCTTCATCCAAAATACCCGGGTTTCTCAAGCTGCAAGCTAAGAAGTTAGCACCCATACATGGGTTAAATTTTTCGTCAAAGCTTTTCTGAACGTCTTTTTCATCTTCAGAGCATTTCGAAGCATGACCACATCACATCATTAAGGCAAACAGTGGCCTTCAAAACTTACGAATCGGCTTTCCAAAGAAAAGGACATGAAGTGGTTTTGTGCTTTTGTCTAACCCCAGTCCATAATGTAGTTTCACTAACACATCAGTTTCATGATTAACAAATATCGCATTAGAAGCTTGAGTTGAGCTAGCGGAATGCGCCCAGGGTTTGGAATCGGAATAAGTAGGGTCTGCTCCATTATGCACTCACTAGTACTGAAGAGGTTTTGACGCTATCGCAAGACAAGGGAGCATTTTTCTGCTAGTGGAAGGAAACAGTAGTTGTCTGTAAAGCTTCCATGTGACTAACAAAATGAAACTGGTCAAAAACTATTATATCTGTTGCGTATGAGTTTTTTTTTGATGCATTGCCCGACAAGAAGACTTATGGGCTCGGAGCAGGGGTGAAAATCGTGTCGAGTACGTGGTCGCAGAGGTACGACCCCCCCCCCCCCGAAATCGAGATCCTGGCACGACCCCCTCAAAACAGAGCAAATTAATTCAATTAATTAATCAAAATAAATCCTGCAAAATAAATCAAAAAAATTCTGCAAAATAATGTTATGGACGCTTCATCTTGTCATCTATGCACTGTCTTTCATCGCTGCACACTTTTGTGTATTTACTGAAATATCGACTCGAGGAAAGAGGCATTAACTTTGTGTGACCTCAAAGTCAGGTTCGTTCAGAAATGCACAGAAATCCTGAAGGCACGGGGTTGCGATTTAATCTTAATTCCTGCTTGAGTATATCGAAACAGCCGAGTGTATCAATCAACGGCCGATTCAACGGCAGCTGCGGCGCGATTGTCACTGGGTCAGATTTGCTGAAATCCCGAAAAAAAAACCGTCGAAATCTACACCCTCGATGAAAAGGTTGCATTCCTCCATTTCATAACCTTTGAAGCAGTTTGAGGTAGGTTAGATAGAGCTGGATTTCGCGTTTCCAAGAAGTATTGAAATTGCTCTGAAAGTCTTCCATGCAGAAAGATAGGGTCTCTCAAATTTCGTCGAGTAAACGTCGAGGACGCTGAAATTTTCACGCGAGTTTTTGCCACTTCAAGAGCAATATCTCTCTTAAAACGTGAGATCCTGAAAAAGTGAAGATAGTTTTGGAAAGCGGAAGGTTTGCGCTTTCTGATGGTCTTCTTAGCTTTCTTCTACATTTCCTAGTTGAGAAGATATCTGCGTCGAGTGTATCGAGGACGGATCCGGCCACCTGAAAATCCGCTCCCTTCTTCACCATTGCAAGTGTAATTGTTGGCAACGCTTGAAATGGGTCTAGAAAACATCCTAAGCAATAGGAAAAGGGGCAATCGTCATCATCGAATTTTGTCTGAGTATAGGCCATGCATCCGACCTCACTCGAAGTTGCAGAATCGATTCGAAGGTGTCATATGATCATGACCAGTTGACAGAAGCTGCATTGTAGTAAACGCATTTCGTAACTCCTACAACCTGAAGAACAACTTCATTTGCCCAGGGCTTTTCCTTCACGGTTGTCGTTTTTGCGACAGGGTCCCTAACAACAGTGTCATTCTCAGCGAGGTATTAAGGGAGAAGGAGCGAGCGATAGGCAGAGGAGGTGCCTTTGCAGCGCGTGCGCACATGTGGCAGTCTTCTTTGCGGGGATGCACTTTCATTCTTTGTACTGCCTTCAAATACGCCCTTCTCATGAAGGTGGAGGAATGGAGCGACTGAACCTGCAAAGAAAATTTAATATCATGTTTTTTTCAGATATTTTCATTTTCTGCTGCGCTATACCCTCTTACCTATCTGCACCACGATACCACTGCTTTACTTTAACTTTTTTTTTTTACTTGTTTTACTGACCCTCAAGAGTACGACCCCCCATGACCCAGCCCGACAGGTACGACCACCCCCTGTCGAGGATTTCCTCGACCGATATCACCCTGCTTCGACCATTGTCCAGCCTCTGAAGAAGGAAAGAAGCGAAAATGTCGCCTAATAGTGTTAAATTCTGAAGCTTGTGAACCCTTCTGAGCTTCATCATAACCAAAGCCTTTCAGAAAGGTCGAATGATGGACTCTCTGCTGAACTTTCAAGAATATAAGAGATTGAAAGGGGGATCCCATGATATGAACAACGTTCGAAGAAGGGGTAATTTATATAGTGAAGATGACGGGCGCAACAGTCCCAGCAGGGTGGGCGTGGTCGGAAACGGCTGCAATCCCCTCGGCCGATTCCCACTTCGGAGCTGTTCAGCCCCTAGTCAAGAACGTAAGAAGTGTGACTGAACAAAAACTCACCTTGGAAAGCCGCTAGGCAGGGAGCTGAAGTGGGCGTGGTCGGAATCGGCCGAGGGGATTGCAGTCGTTTCCGACCACGCCCACCCTGCTGGGACTGTTGCTTTAAGGTGCACACCAACAACCTTAGTATAGCCGAAGCACAATTCGCGAATTTCGAAGAATGCCCCAGAATGCCTGCCGCCGGCCCGATTGGCACGCTATTGCCCGATCTTCCCCTCGTTGCGTCTGCACCGTGCCTCACCTCTAGCCGTTCAGCGGAGAGACCAATGCAGTTGAAGGAGAGGGCAGACTTGATGAGAGCCAGCATAAACGCGCAACTCAACGGGAAAGCAGTAGCAATCCTTGGGTCCGAACCATTTTTCTCGGCTCTTTCTTCCTTCGCATAACTGACCATCTCTGTCCTTAATTTCCAATGGACTGCCTTTTCATCATAAATCGTGAGGACATGTCGAAAACTATCGATCAGCCTTGCTTGTTATAGCCAGGAGTTTCATTCTTTGCTTTCTCCTTTGCTATTTGGTTTTCCATGTTGATAACTACCAGAAATGGCCTCCTGCATTTGAAGGCAATACTCAGGATTAAATTATTCACCGTTAATTCCACTCAAATATGAAAGTAGGGGTAAGTAGTGGAACGACAGCGCAGAAAAAAAAACATCGTACAATGCAGCAGGAAATACGAGCCTTTTGCTACGCTGCGGAGAAGTTCAAAAGGCCGGCAGGGAGATGAGAGATAATGTGAGCGCGGAGAGCGCTAGAGAAGTCGAGTAGAGAGAGCATAGCAGATCAACATTGCGACGCAGACAAGATATCGAGCGGTGGGCGGAGCGTGTCGCAGCAGGTGGAGCGTGTCAAAGTTCTTAGCGCCTAGCGTCTAAATAACGCTTTTCGAAGTAGGGAAGTGACGCGACCTCTACACTTGCGTACCTAGCGCTTCTAGCTCATCAGGTGGGTTTGAGCCCGAACTATAAGTAGAGGGCATGAAAAAGTGGTCCAACCACCTTACAGTGCTTTCAGTTGGTGTACCTACCATAATGCGGAGGGCCTATCGAGCCAGCATTCTCCTTCCTACATAGTTTCCTCAAGACCAAGCTTTAGTGGAGGGACCAGGGAAGGGGGTGCACGAGCATTTTTATTTTCCTCAAGGTTCACCTTCTCCATAGCGATGCCCTAAAGGGTCCTTCTTCTCTTTAAGAATTCTCATCGTCTTTCCGGCTCAAAACTTTTTTTCGCACCACACAGCACAAATCCCATGCAAAATACAAAAAAAACTGGAAAATGGCAAGGGAATGAAGCCGCTAACACTTCGTAACTTCGAAGGGAGCCTACAGCTAATTGGGATTGAGCAGTGCACATGAACTGCTGTGGCGCGACGGCCCCATATCTTGCGATAGCGCCAATTTTCCATACGATTTCGCCTTGAAGATTAGTGTCTTGTTTGTGGCCGAAACTATCACTTTGATCACTTTTATTCAGGTTAGCAAGCTACCCAAGGGGACACTGTATGGATGCGATGGCATTTTCGACACGAAGAGGGAATACAACAATGTTGTGTCTGTAGTTTGCCTCTACGCCAAGTATGAGTAGTGGTCTGAATTGATTCCACCATTGTTAATTTTCCAATAAATTGTGGCAGCATTCGAATTACAAGGTATTAAAATGGACAAAAATGTACCATTGACTTTACTATGCTAAAAAACCATGCACCTTGCAGTATCTAAAACCAGCGGTGCTTATGTAATTTTTGTTCTTAACCCTGTTGGAAGTCCGCTCTCAGTTAGCTAACCGATAGCTTCAGGAGAAATTACGCAGTGATTGCGCACACTCTGAGAATCTGCTAGGAAGCCCAAAAAATCTTTTATCTTTGCTAACGGTGGATCGGTGGAGAGGCTGGTGCGACTTTCGTTTAGAAATCAGCTAGAACTGAGAAAAATTCCTAAACAAACCATCAGGGCTGTTCTTGAACTTTTTTTCATTCTGGACAGCCTTAAAAATCCACTTTGGACCTTGAGACGACGATCTCTGTACGATGGGTAAGAGAACGATTACTCGCTGACAGTCTGCTCTGTGTTAGGCTGAACCAGACAGACTTTCAACTCAATGACGTTCACTTCGAATCGAAATGGCACTCGGATTCTTATTCAACATCGATGATTCTACAGGAATGGCTGACGTTGAAGGATGGGGCTGTTTGAAAGAAGGAGCTGATTATCTGTCTGGACAAACGCTGGCAGAGACCCATTGTCAGTGGTGTTGGTCCAAGTGCTCGTCCCCCAAAACCTATATGATTTCTTCAACCTATGAGGAAAACGCACGGCCGATGTCAGACTTTGCGAACCGAGCTATTCGCTACCGTCCATGGTCACGACTCGATCGCAGACACTAGCGAACTGCTCGATTCGCAAAGTCTGACATCGGCCTACGCAAGGTTTCTTGACCAAGTATACGGTGGCAGCCTAACAATTTTGACCATGTTCGCCTCGAGAAACTCCAAAAAGGAAGGGGTCTACCAACGGAGAAGCGAATTTCATTGGTACGGTATTTTTGAGTGTATCATCCTCCAAATAAAAGGATAATGGGCGCTCAAAGGGCGGAAGTGGTGTAGTGGCAAGTGGCACGCTTCACCACGCGAGCGGTCCGGGGATCAAATCCTGGGTCGTGAGTCGCCCGGGCCAACCAAGCCTTCCATCCCTCCGGGGTCGGTTAATTGGTACCAGACTTGTCTGGGAGGATAAAAAACACTGACTTGAACATCGGCTGGCCCCCGCAAGTCATTGTATAGGCCACATCGCATTCAAACGCCACTGCGAATGTACAAATGGAAAGAGTTACGGGAGTGTGTGGGTGACGCATCCTCAAAATCCAGTTAGAAAATTGAAGTCAACAATTCAGTCCAATATGTGCTTAAATATAGTTGGCTTTATTCCCTCAAATTCGTAGTGGCAAAAATTAGTATCTATCCGCGAAGTACTAGCACTCGTGGTCCTGTTTGAGCCGCAACCGTAAAACGCGAATGTTGCTATAATACAGCATCCATTTGACAAACAATTTTCAGACGCGAGGCAGCGCACTAGTTCGATGGCTTTGGTTGTACGGATTAATTTAGCCAAAGTACATACTTCATTAACCGTTAAAAGGGCGGAAGCAGAACGATTTCGTCACACTCAAAATTTGCTGTTACTAAAATTACTGTTGCTTTTCGCATTGCGATTTGTCAAACGTCAAGCCCGGTGACCGACCTACTATATGCTCATAACGTGTCAACGGCTCCTCTATCGACATGTTATGTATGGTAAAGGAGCGCGCTTTATCACCGCAAGCTAAGAATGCCAAAATTTCTCTTTTGTAATGACCCGATATCGACAACTATAAACTCACGGCGATTGCCGTTACCGGTGTATATTTCCGTATTCATTGAACTCATCAAGTGAGAAAACGCTGCCTTGGACAAAAGAACCTCTTAAATCTGCTCTTGGTAATGTCGAAATGGTGGACGGCAGCTACAATTTTTCGAGTTTTTTCTGGAAATGACCTCCTTCCGAGAGATGCCACAAAGATCTAGGCGTCGATGGTCACAGAAAATTCATTTATTCGTTTATTTATTTATTTATTTATTTGATTTATTTAGTTTATGATATTATATACTAACGAGCAGTTGCCGCTGATTACATCTCCTGCTAAAAAAAACTGTAGGCATAGGATTAAATGAGCTTGGGTGGAAAGAAAGTTTTTATACACTTTCTTTGCGCTGCCTCTGGATTTCAGCCGAATGCTCTGGAACTTTCTGGATCGTATCTAGAGAAAAGCGCAGCTGCGCTTTTCCATCGATGGCGTCTACATCGAACAAATCGACTTCTCAGCGAGATCATTGACGTATGTCGCTACGTTCTCATCTTGGCCTCGTTGCGCCGTATCGAGGCAATGATTCGGGCAGTAGCATACACTGGCCTAGCGGAGGGTCTTGAGTGGCCACACACACTACACACCGTTCTTAAGGCCTCCTTCATAGAAATTAGACAAAGTCTTGAAATGTGATAATACCGAGCGATTCCATCGGAGTTTACAATTTATCCCCCTGTCACATCGATGATAGGTGCGGCTGTGCACTAGGCGAAGACGATCTGGAGTACTTAAATTCCGACTTAAAGGCAAACTCCGGGATTAAACAGGTGCTATCAGCGCTTTGTGGTGATAGCTTAGCTGCGGAACGACCTGAAAGTGGAAAGGAAAGCAAGAGAAATCCTTGGGAACGCTGCAATTAAGGCCTTAACCTTCAGTAGGGTAGAATGTGGTACGATGGCGAGAAAGGGCGGTCAAAGAAGACAAAATACGCAGAGAGAGCACGTCCGTTTGAGAGACACTCGGTGGTCTCTCATCATGACTCTGCTCTACCACAGTCTCGTGCCGCGGATGGAATTGTGTTGGAAGGGGAGTCGGTGCGGGATATGCGGACGTAAGGACGTTTCAGCGCCTACAAGCCGCGCAGTTTTTCCGACGAAAGTGGAGTGATCAGTTAGTACAGGACCTTTCTAATTTCCCCGTGGGGATCCCTCCTGCAGTCGGCGCTAATATCCGGTTTGCCTTTAGCGTTTATCGTACGAAAATCGCCATATTTCTACAAGATGTTACATTATGATCTGCGAGGTTAGACATGTTGTTGACTTTTGTTTGCCAACTATGTTGGGGCTTTTCTTAGACTGAATACAGACATACAAACCGACACACAAAGTTTTGGCTTTATATTAGGTCGCAACGAAAGTCCTGGCGCATTTTTTCAAAGTCCTGACAAACGGCTGCGCATTAACCTGGAGGGGAAAATTTTTTAACCATATACAGGAGTGGTGATATTCCTTCATATTTCTCGAGTCTCACCTCCTGCACGCTTTTTGGAGCCTGGAAAATGCCATACGTTTCTACCCATGTACCCCACTGACTTCTTTGCGAATTTTGTCTGGGCCCCACGGAATTTTGTCTGGGCCCCACAGCGAGCGAAGCCTGCCGCAAAATATGCTCTGTGGAACTAGAGGGAGTGGTAAGTGAAAAAACCTGCCAACTTTGGTTCAGAAGGCTCCGCGAAGGAAACTACAACCTCGAAGATGGACGCCCAACGAAAGTTCAATTTCGAACGTTTGGAGCTGTTACTTCAAGACTTTCCGCATGCAAGCGCCATGGAGCTGGCAAAGGAGATGCACTGCTTTCAACATGGCCACAGGTCGTGTTCATCACATGCTGGAAAAAGTTGAGAAACTTGGTCGATTGATCCCTCATGAGCTGACAGAGCATTGCAAGAAAAGAGGTATCGGGGTGTGCAGAGGTTTTCTTGCAAGAAGTTGCCGTTTCGACTGGCTGGATAATGTAATTACTGGAGATGAAAGGTGGGAGCTCTACGTCCGTCATGCCAGAGAAAGACAGTGGATGGGTGCGAATCAGAAGCCAGAGCCTGTTCCAAAGCAGGAGGTTCATCCCAAGAAAGTTCCTCTGTCAGTTTGGTGGAGTGTTCGGGGAACACATCATTACGAGATGCCAGACAATACCACCGTCGACGCTGAGGTGTACTGCTCACAACCACGAAGGCTCGCAGCTGAATTCGCGAAACGTTCGCCCGAAGCTGGACGAAGTCCCTCTTCTTCATGACAACGCGCGACCACATGCTGGAAGGGTAACCCAGGACACATTGGCGGAACTTGGATCTGCGGTTTTACCCCATCCTCCATATTCGCCAGGTCTTGCGCCTACGGATTACCACCCGCTCCTTTTCCTGGCTCACTTCGCAAAGGGTAAAAAGTACGACAACTGTCAACAGTTGAAAGCGGACATGGGCACTTCTTCGACTCGAAACCTGCCGAATTTTGAAGGTGGGGCACTTGTTCCCTTGTAGACCGATGGCGGCCTGTGTAGGTACTTGTGGGAATTATTATTCGGAAAAGTTCAATTCAAAGAAAAATATGAGCTTTTGAAATTCGAGGGTCGAATCCGCCATTACTTTCGTTGCGACCTAATAGATAGGAATAGAATAGCTTCATGTTTTGATAATTTAAAAATTTCAGAAGATGTAAAGGAGCTTCTCCCTCAACTCGATGATTTTCGCCACAACAAAACCCTTCTTTCAGATTCAAACGTACCCCTACCGAGAGCCCTGAAAGTGGTATTTCAGGAGCTAATCCGAATGCAAACCAAAACTTTGGTAAGTGCTTTTGGCAAGGTTACCCTCGCAGTATAGTCATTCTTCAGCAAGTTTCTTGCATAACAAAATTTACACACAGGTGTGGAATGAAGATCTGGCGGATGCGGCATTGGACATACTGACACGGAAATATTCCAAGCATTTTTCTTTTGTCCTGACGATCACAGCTAGAGAGTTCGTGTCAGATGGTTTATGTACAATGACTACGAACGTTTTGCAAGGATGCCGATGCCTTCGTTCAGGTATTTCTGGAAAGGTGATAAGTCGACAATGGAAGAGAAGCTGCGTTACACCTTGACGTACACCTTTCGTAAGAGAGGATCCGAAGTGAGTTGGGGTTATAATAGTAACAGCTAACTGAATGATCAGCGTAATTGGCAACTAGCCTTTAGAGCTCGCGCAAAAATGACAAATAAGAGAATCCCTTTTAAATGTGGAACATCAGTTTGTTAAGCCTTCTTGCCTCCTTGTTTTTGTTTGTTTAATTGTTTGCTTGTTACCAGCAGCTAGGTTCGCTGCGTAGACCGAAGAAAATAGCTTGGGTATGGTCGCCAGTGTATGGGAAATCGCCCATGGGGCATGTATGGTTGAAGGCATGGGCCAACAGTGGGTACGATAGTTGGGCGCACCAGGGCCAGGTGGGCGGGACTTATGCAAAAAAATTTGTTGGAGCTACAACTTCCAATTTGAATGTGAGGGGGCAGCTGCTTCCACATGGCAGAGCTTGGCCCGAGGTGGGCACTTTAGTGGTAGGGGCTTTCGCCAGCGAACCTCGCTGCTGGTAACAAGCAAGCAATCAAACAGCCAAACAAAAACAAAGAGGCAAGAAGACAGGCACACCAAACTGATGCGTCATATTCGAATGGGATTCCCAATTTTTCATTCCATAAAATATTTCTTGAGAAATTAGAATTCCGTTTTGAATGTAATAAGGGTCTCAGAGAGCGTATGGTTGTTCAGGCACTAAGAAGGGAGCAAAAGCTAGTCCTGTACGCTATATGTAGTGAGGAGTGTAAGGTACAGTAGTGGTCAATATCCGGAAGAGCTTCCATTCATTATTTTTTCTTCAAAAAAGCGCTAAGGCCTGCCATCAAATTTTCTCAGTAATTTTCAGAGTCCGAGTGAGTTATGCGTTCAAAAAATTGACAGATATACATATCAGACGAGGGAAGAAACTGATCAATAAGGAAAAAGAATGCTGAGGGTACGCCTTGAAAAGCCGGGAGATCTGCAAAAATCGCGAATGCATTACCATTGCATAAATAAATGAACGCAGAAGGTTTCAGAGTTATGGGACAGTACATACCGTTTTCTACCAACCCTCGGTTCTCCGATTCTTCTTTTCCTCCAATTCTGCACGATAATTTACGCCATTGGGTCTATTCCAGTTAGGGGGGCATCATGATGCAGTTTCTCGGCGAGCTAGTGTAAACTCGAACATTCCAGCTTTTCACGCATGTCAAGTGACTGCCCTCACCCCCCCCCCTAGACTGGCTACACTCTCCCTGG
>MU869811.1:1158-29627 GCA_036418205.1 Ostertagia ostertagi | reverse complement strand
TGCCTCCATCTCAGCTGGTCAAACGCATTTTCATGAGGCAATCCCTGGTACAGAGGAGCAAACCTTCAGAACTCCGTTCTGAGAACAACTCAAGAGATATGAGGTTGTTCCATGACGCATACAACGATATACACCACGTTCTTACTTAAGGAGACGTTATTTCCTTGCCTGATTAGTTGTAAGAACTCTTCTCACTGACTACAAAACACACCTTAACCATCACGAGGCTGCAAAGTGACTGTGCAACGTTATTTGAATTCGGCCTCATCACGGTTTTTGGCAACACCAGTTCTAAGGATTTACCCTCAGCGGTAGCGGTGAGATGACACTGACACAAAATTGATGCTTATGAATGCATCCAATAGTCAGACCGATTTCTTGATGAATGATTTCTTGACGACGATTCATGACTGAGTGATAAAGCAACAGTGAGAGCTTCACAGAGTGGTATTTACTTGAATTTGAAGACTGAGAACAGCTTTTGCAACTGTAGATGAAGAGGAGTTTCAGACATTACAGATAAGATATATTGACTTCTGTAGACTATGAACGTTCAGTGTGTGACAATGTCCGAACAAATTATCAGAAGAAGAAAGAAAAAAAAATAAGATTTTATCGATTGTCGACAACCAACACAGTATGAAGAAGAATGGACATCTAAGTTTGAAATGGCATCAACAAAACTTAAATTGTATTTTACTCTGACCCTAGTCATCAAGAAATGTCAGTCCCATATTTTAGGTAGCATTTGAGATAAACGATGGATCCCGTAGGTTCGGCCAAATAGGAAGGTGAAGAGGCAGACAGCATTTCATGAACAGAACGGTTAGAAGGAAGAGCGAAGCAAGGATGATGTAGGGAGTTAAACAGGTTTAGGCGAGTGATTGGTTCTTCTTCTAATGAATTTATTTTACCTTCAGAACTTCGGGTTCCAAACTGCTCCTGGTTTTCTTTCAGTTGATTCTTTAACACATTTCGCGCATTGTTTATAGGTTCCCGACACTATTGTCGGTGCGGTATTGGGTCCGAAAGCGAAAACGCTGCAGGAAATACAGTTTTACAGTGGATGCAAAGTTCAGGTGTTCAAGAGGGATGCAAAGGCAGATTTACCAGTTGGAACAAGGCTTATCAGGTTTGCGTATGTTTTGAAGAGTTGTTGCTCAAATGAAATTTTATTAATTTCCGTTTGTCTTTTTTTCAGTTTGGCTGGCGATGAAAAAAATATGCATATGTGCAGATTGATGATAGAACGTGTGGTCAATGAAGCACAGGAGCGCAGGGTGGGGACTCGTTCCTAGAGAGAAACGGCCATCCTCATCGATCTCTCTAGCTCTCTGTCCACCGTCCACTCTCCCTAACTCTGTATACTCCCTACCATCATCATGCTGTCCGTTCTCCTTCTAACCGTTCTGTTCATGAAATGCTTTCTGCCTCTTCACCTTCCTATTTGGCCGAACCTACGGGATCCATCGTTTATCTCAAATGCTACCTAAAATATGGGGACTGACATTTCTTGATGACTAGGGTCAGAGTAAAATACAATTTAAGTTTTGTTGATGCCATTTCAAACTTAGATGTCCATTCTTCTTCATACTGTGTTGGTTGTCGACAATCGATAAAATCTTATTTTTGTTTTCTTTCTTCTTCTGATAATTTGTTCGGACATTGTCACACACTGAACGTTCATAGTCTACAGAAGTCAATATATCTTATCTGTAATGTCTGAAACTCCTCTTGATCTACAGTTGCAAAAGCTGTTCTCAGTCTTCAAATTCAAGTAAATACCACTCTGTGAAGCTCTCACTGTTGCTTTATCACTCAGTCATGAATCGTCGTCAAGAAATCATTCATCAAGAAATCGGTCTGACTACTGGATGCATTCATAAGCATCAATTTTGTGTCAGTGTCATCTCACCGCTACCGCTGAGGGTAAATCCTTAGAACTAGTGTTGCCAAAAACCGTGAATGAGGCCGAATTCAAATAACGTTGCACAGTCACCTTGCAGCCTCGTGATGGTTAAGGTGTGTTTTGTAGTCAGTGAGAAGAGTTCTTACAACTAATCAGGCAAGGAAATAACGTCTCCTTAAGTAAGAACGTGGTGTATATCGTTGTATGCGTCATGGAACAACCTCATATCTCCTGAGTTGTTCTCAGAACGGAGTCCTGAAGGTTTTGCTCCTTTGTACCAGGGATTGCCTTATGAAAATGCGTTTGACCAGTTGAGATGGAGGCAAGTTGTGACGAAAGAGTTTAGCGGTAGTGGTGGGAGGTCACCTGCAACAGGTGGGATCATTTTTTGTTGGATTTCTTTTTCTTGTTCCGAGAAAAATTGAACAGGCACCACGCTGCTTCATCATTGCTCCCTTATACGTGCCCGTATACATTAGAGAGCGGTTGAAAATTCCGAAGTTAGGCATCTCGATTTGAGCGAAATTTGCCCCAGCGCATTGGCATCAGCCATATTGTGAAGTTTCGGCGTGAATAACCAGTCTCGGAAAAGTCTATTGGTTCTCGAGATAGAAGTTTAAAGTAATAAGAAGTGAGGCAGTAGTGGTAGTAATAACAAGAAAAGAGGGGGGACTAACGTTCGTGGTAGTTTCACAAGAATGCTGGGTTGTGAACAAAACCAGGCGGGACGTTCGTGGTAGTGCTTCGCGTAATGAGAATGTATGGTGTGTTTTCTTAGACATTCTTAGACATCAAGAGAGAGAGGCGCAAAACTGAAATGACTTTCTTCAAAGCTGCACTATCAAAAAAATGCAATAAGGTTTGGGACGTGCAAGTTTTCATGTAGTTTAAGAGTTTATGCTCCGACGACAATCAGGTTTACCCTACACCTTAAAGGTTCACATTGTCATAAAGTGAACAAATGAAATTTCAGAGAAGTGCAATTTTTTTCAATGGTCATAACATTCTTCAGATGTGGCTTGGTGCTGAGAGGTAAGAAAATTAAAAAATTGATTTTATATGCTATCTAAAAAGTGCTGAGATTGTCTTGAAAGGTCATTTTTTGAGAATCATCTCTTTGGAAAATTTTTTTGGGCGCTAGTGAGGTGTTAACAAATAGTTGTTCAAAATTCGTAATTTCCCACAAATCCATTTTCCGTGTTTTGGTGAGTGTCATGGACAACTACGAGGTTTGAACTTTCCAATAATGTTATTCTGTCACAAAATCTTTCCAATTGGATATTTTTGAGCCTCGCGCTTCTGGAACTCCGCAGGTTTGTTTAAGGACAGAACAGCTGGAGAGTTTGTGTGTTCTAAGGAGGACATACATATAGAACCTGGCGTGCTGGTAGATCTAACCTTAGTCGTCTCGCCGTCATAGGTCACTGTGCAGCCCGGTTCCTCCCCTTTTGAGCCTGCGGTGCTGCTTTTTGAATTCCCTGGCAGACAATGATGGTCATGTCTAGGTCCTTGGGTAGCTCAGCAAATTCGCCGATATTTTTATGCGGTCTGAGTGAGAATGAGTAAAACATAATGTAAAGAAAATGACTGACAAACTTTATGCATAAGGTGCATGACTCATTCCTACGACAGATATAATGCGCTATTTCTGTCTGTGTATGTTTTTCCGTCTGTCACAAAGTGTGGTACTGCCCGGAGAACCACCTACGGAATCCGAGTCAAGTTTGGGATCGGTGGGGCGTGAGTCAAGTAGTACAAAACATACCAACCGCGCAAAGCTCCGCAAGGCTATACCAGCCGGGCGGAGCTCCGCCCGGCTGGTATGCTTCGTCATATTTCTCTGAATCGACAACTGCGTCGAAATTGACCACAGTTTCTGCAGTCGAAGAGTCATGACGGATATGGCGGTTGTCCCTTATTTCAACACGTGAGCGATTATCGTTTGCTGCGAGGGCGATTCCCTCTTTGACCGCTCAATGCGCCTGATGCGCATACGCTCTAGGCGGCCCTGCCCCACTGTGATGGACGAAGATGCGGTCGCGAGGCTTGCAAACGAAGAGCTGTATGAAATGGTGGATGACATCAACGCCGACTATCAGAACCTCGTTCAAATCGTAACAGACAGCTGCCGCAATGTTGCCCCCAACACAGTTACGCGTCGCATCTCTGCGTCTACTGCGCTCTACTCGAAAAGCGAAGAAATATGGATCGGCAAGAAAACCACGTGGAGTACACCTTGCTAAATAGATTATGTAGGCAACGCATTGCTGAAGATCACGCCAATTTCGCAAGGTCGAAACTTCTAGTTGAGGCAGAGAACAGGCGAAGTTTGAAAGAGGGCAAAAAGGAAAATTGCCGAGCATCGTCTCAAAATTCTATGCTTGAACACTGCAAATGGAACTCGTTGCTGCTCTATACCTGGAATGGAGGAAATCGCGGCAAGTCATACTCCGCCCTGTAAGAAGAGCTCCAGTCGCTAGGAAAGAGGATGAGTTTCTGGACTGGAAGCGCTGCTTTCTATCATCGAAGGTGCACATGCGATAGAAACATAGCTCGAGATAAGCGCCCGGAAGACGCATCACAGCAGAAACTACAGAACGTGCGGGACCCCTTGTATCTAGGCACTTCGAGGGTGGTACATTCGCCCTGGCGAATATGGCGGTTCCAAGCAGAGTCAACCCTGCGTTGCGCAGTTCTCAACGGCCACGTTGCGCAGTTTCGCCCGATTAGACACGTTCTCTCGCGCGAACATTCACACTCGCATGCTCGAGCCGTCTGCGTCTCCGCCCATACAGCGTGCGTTGAGGATCTCTCAACGTGCCGTTGCGAACTGCGCAACGCAGGGTTGACTCTGGTCCCAAGGGAGTGAAGCATCCTCGACGGTTCTGATGTTCGAAGGCGACAAAGGTATTCACACATGTATACTTGGCATGATCCGTATAAAAAGGTCGACCAATCGTAACTTGCCGACGCCTCATCGAAGCAGCCCGTGAGCACCGCCTTCCTCTTGTGATGACCTTCATTGATTACAAGAAGGCATTCGACTCGGTGGAGCCAGTGAAGGTCTGGGAGGCGCTGGAAGAGCAAGGTGTTGAAAGGATCTACGTGGATGTACTGCGAGAATGTTACTTTTAATGTACAACGGTGTTCCATCCGTTCTACAATGATGTTGTGGTAGCAGTTCAGAAGGGCGTACGGCAAGGTGATCCGATATCGCCAAATCTGTTTTCCGCTTGCCTAGAGCACGTCATACGTCGGCTGCGACTGGAGCAACTTTGGCATTAACATCGACGGTGTGCGTCTCAATCATTTGCTATTTGCCGACAACATCGTGTTGATAGAGACTTTCCAGAACGCGCTTCTGAGATGCTGCATGGTCTGGATGAGGAAGGGAGCCGCTACGGTTTCACCATCAATACCTCTAAGACGAAAATGATGTGAAACCATTCTCAGGCAGCGCTCCCATACTTGAAAGGGAAGTCCTATTGAAGACGCTGACGAGCATGTGTGTTTCTCGGGAGCCAGCTTAACATGGGAACGACCCGACTGGAGAGCTAGCAAGACGTCGCAAAACTGAATGGTCTGCATTTAACTCTAGAAAAGTAATAGAGGACACCAAGGACCGCAAACTCTGAGCGGACCTTTTCAACTCAACCGTGTTGCCTGCCCTCAGCTATGCAGGAGAAACCTGGGGGCACCAACTAAATCACTGAGGAGGCAATTAATATCCATTCAGATATCAATTGAATGCCGTCTTCTCTGGATCTGTCGTTGAGTCGCTGACGAGAGCTAAATGTTCAAAATTTCGATGTCAGAGCCGTGTCACAAGTAAAAGATGTTCTTCTTCACGTCGGTGAAGCGAAGCACAGAGATGGCGCCGGACATCTGATGGGGAGAGATGACGATGGAGTTTGGCTACCGTGCGAGTACTCCCGCGAAAAGAAAGAAACGGCCACAAGGCTGTCCTTCTTAACGATGGGGATTCTCTAGCTCATACGAAATACGTCTATGATCCAGAGCTTTTGGGGTGATCGCGCCCTGGACAACCATAGCGCATTATCGAGGACAATGGAAGAAATTGGACCCGCGCAAGGCCAGCCGCCGTGCTGATGGACGGGTCTTCTATGTATCTAAATAAGAAAGCCATTTACTTCTGTGAAACTTTCATTCACGTTTTTACGGCAATTGAAAACTGAACAGTGAGCTTAATTAAAGATGTCAGATTTCGAAAATTCATGCTAAGCGATAAATATATAACCAGTCTGTAGTTCAGGTCATTAGTACTTAGAATAGGAAAGAATCTGTAGGCTAGAGGAGGGATAAAGCCTCGCCATGTGCGAGCCAGAAGCAGACATCAGTGTGTGGAGGCACATTGTGTGCTCGTTGTCTTGCCGGGGGCGGGTCCATTATTAATGAGGCGTGTGGAAAAAATTGGAATACATGAAGGATAAGCTGCGTTTGATCAAATCCCCTATGGGCGGGAATGGGGCGTAGCATTCCACTTCCATTTGTACAATCGTAGTGACGTTTGAATACGATGTGGCCCATACAATGACTTCTGGGTCAGCTGATGTGGCAAGTCAGCGTCTTTATCTTACCAAACAAGTCTGGTACCAATTAACTGACCCCGGAGGCTTGGTCCTATACGGAGCACGACCCAGGATCCGATCCCCGGACCGCGCGCGTGATAACCAGCGCCGCTTGCCACTACACCACTTCCGCCGCTTTCTATACTAGATACAAAAAAAATTAGGAAGGAAACTGCGCATGCCCGAGTGACAAGAATGGTATTGACTGTTCTAACAGTTGGTCTTTGTACCAGGGTGAATAACGGTCGAGGATTTCCTCGACCATAGCTCTCTACCATGCGAGAGTAGTGCCGAGAGTGAACATCCGCGCGGAGAGCACAGACGGCACGGCATGGCGAGTGTGAATGTCCGCGCGAGAGATCGTGTCTGATCGGGCAGAGAATCCTCGACGTGCCGTTGAGGAATCCTCAAGCGATATTCACCCTGTTGTAACAGGTTGCTTGTGCGTAAGATTTAGAGATTGCAGTCACTCTTCTTTCAATCATTCTCGCTCGCTCTTCCAACACTTCATCTGATCCTCACTCGTGGCATATGCGCCTTCTCTCTTATTTGAGTAGTAAGATTTGAGTGAACAGAATTCCTCCGCAGAGTTGGCTCCGTTTCAATAGGTGCCTTTTAATTTCCGCATTATTTCTCACAAAGGTGTCATCGATGTGCCCTTTTTTATATTAAGAGTACTCTTTGACACTGGTTGAGGCGTGCGGCTGTAGAATATTAGCACTATTCCTCATAATGGTTTCCTGTACAGTACAGTATCCGTTTACTGTAGCATTCCCAGTTACTTCACGCTTTTCGTTTGAAATTGTGTATTTCACGTGCTTGCCCTATCCTCGGAAAGCAATGCTTTGGCATTGCCTGGATCAAGCCTCTTTTAAAGCTCTCAGTGAGCTTGGAGGCACGGACAGATACAACTGAAAATAAACGTAATGTCAACAGTGGCTCGTTACTTTACGCAGGGCGCAAGTCGATGTTCCCTGCAAACGGCGATCCTGCTTTATGTGCATCTCAGCAGCTCAACACAGCTAAAATCGAAAAAATTCACAGAAAGGAGGTTGCCAAAACATCTCACAAGGAAATATGTAGGTTAATATGTAGATCTTTCCATACCTTAGCAGTAGCCTCGAGACCCTCACCTTGAATCTGCTTTCCATGTCTGCTGATCGACTCTAAGAACAGAGACAAACGGAGAAACGCAGCGATAATGATCTAGTAACACAAGCACGAGGACGTCGTATCAATTCATATGTGGATTTGCTTTGCTGTTGTTATCAGTCATGGCCAAAAAGACTTGACATCATCATTTGATCAGCGCCTGCCTACAGATGTCTGTATTAGTAATTCACAAGCAACTAGGGGCACATTAGTAGCAATAGCATAGACCACAGGCGCTAGACAGGATAGCTTGACAAAAAACTTCCACATCTCTGTTCAAAAAGTCGTTCTGCAGATATACACTGGCTTCGAATAAAATTAATGGCTTTATATATGATTAAACTTTTCTATTTGTAAAATTAAAACTGTTTTTGTTTTTGTTTTTCGATCTCAATATTTTTATGTGTGTTTATTCAAAATTTATTCAGGGGGTGGGACTCAAAGAGTAGTTTAGTCTCCGTTTCGCACCACAAACCACAGGTGACGACGGCCTCTACAAATTAGGTTATTGCAGTTGTATTCCTTCTTTTGCCACTGATTACAACTCTCGCCGACCCAGCTATCAGCTATCACTATGAACCACTCAGCCACAGGATTTACTTGGAGGTCGTCTTCACTCCGTGTATGCTCTGCACTCAACGCGCTTCTTGTTTGGTCACGAACAATGCGTAAGCAGGTTGTAGAGTCAGATTCCATTGTCTGAAAGACAAGTGAAACTTCATTGTCTTGAATGGGGTTCATGCTGGCCCTCCTTTTGAGTTGGATCTTCTAAGCGTTGGTGTCCACTATCCATCTCAATTGCATCAAAAAATTTGGGCGGAGCCAATATAGAAAAAAATATTGGCTTTTTTGAATGCACCTAAGTTTCCAAAAAAAAATTCGAGAAATTTTCGATATGAAAGCGCTACCGAAGTATTTTGATAAAAGCTATGAATTCAAAATAGCGTTGACATATCTGCACCCTCGTTTGTATTCTTCATATGCTAGTGTACCTTGAGCAGGGTCAAGCATCGCATTGAGATGAATTTCGGGATCATACTGCTTCGACTGAACTTCTTTGTACAACCAATCTGCCTTCATTCGTCAAGGAAAGTCTCAAATCAGTGAAAATTCTGAACCACTCGGATCTTCGTCTGCATATTCGAGGATTGGATTCCTTAGTGGATCTGCATCTATTCTATTCCTGTATTCGCGAAGCTTTTGTGTTCCCTCGAACCCTGTCCGTCCAGCTACTGTTGTTCTACTGAAGTGCTATTTGTCTATGCTGTATTGTACTACACTCCATTGTGCCGCTACCGCGCTAAGTATTCATCTGATAATCCATTCGTTTATTCCACTGAAGCTCGCCTCTCAAACAACGGCTACACCATTCGACTATTCCCGAATTCGTCTTAATTTATATTGGAAATTCTGCTACCATTGCACTGCTGTGGTGCTGCGATGCTAGAACAGTGGCTATTTTCTACAATCCTTTGCGGGTGAGTTTCATCTGTTTCCCTTGTGAGCCTTTACAATTATAATCGTATGTTTATGTTTTCCTGGTTTAATAATTTTCCTATGTGCTTGCTTATGACCTAAAAAAAGAAGACAGTAGGTTCTCTCATGGGTTTGGTCGAATTTCGCTTTTGTCTACTCGTCTTTCGCTCTTCTGGAACAGGGGCATACGAGGGTAAGGCATTCAGCGTTGATCAATCCTTCTTTGCTGTGCGCCACGCATATTTCCACTGAGAATTGTAATGACATCGTGAATGCGATTTGGCCTATACAATGACGTGCAGGGTCAGCGCTGTGCAAGTCAGTATTTCTATTCTCCAAGGCATGTCCGGTACCAGACTGGGTTGGCCTAGCCCAACATTCGATCCCCGGATTGCGCGCTTGGTAAGCAGCGCCGCTTTCCACTGCGCCACTTTCGCCGATAGACCAGCTCCCTCCCAAGAACAAATGAACAGAAACATGTTTGCTTATTCATTTATTTATTTAATACACCGAAAAGGTACGCGCACAACAATAAATGCATTCATTTGCTAGTTTGCGAATGAATTTATTTCTCAGCGAACCGGCTGGCTTTAGGGTTTCGGTTCTTCGAAGGGAGTTGAGATTTTTTGAGATTGTTTTTGAAGTGGTTAAAAATCATGGCTTCATCCTTTTGCAGCGGTTTTTTTTTCAGGGCGCCATGGAGTAACTGCTTGTTGGAGCAATGTCCGAGGTATACAGTAGATGTGATATCGTGTCCATTTCCCTTGGATCGTTTCAAGTTGATTGTTCATCGGAAAGGATCGCGAGACGCCCTGGATGTTTCCTTCGTAGTGCTGGCCAACTTTCGAAGCTGTTGCACACTCACCTTCACAATGCAATGTCTTCTTATACTTGAGTGTTCTCAAAATAAGGTTCGCCCGACAGGAATCCTGCCACTCCAACGAACCGATAACGGACCCTTCTGAACGCGTAGCTTGGGCTTTGATTGAGCTAATGGGCGAGGCCGCGATGCAGTCACTGGCACGTATTGTTGTCGTAGTGAACCCTTAAAGCTACAATTCCAGATCGAATTCGCGGGGTAAAAAAGGTCGATAATGAAGTTGTGGATGGCGAGTTGACCGCTAATAGGGAAAAAAGCGAAGAAAAACGCCGTCGTAGTTCTTAAAGCAACAATCCAAGGAACGAATTCGCGGGCAAAAACCACCGATAATGAAGTTGTAGGTGAAAAGTTGACCAATAATGAAAGAAAAAGTAAAAAAAACGTCGGAACAGGGACTTAGACAGGGACTCCCCTCTGCCACTTAGCATGGAGGAAGACGCGTGTTGGACGAGTTGTCCTGAACCTGCCCGCAGTAATGCGCTCCAATTGCAATTGCTGGCAAATAGCCAGCAATAGCTGGCTACTTGCCTCTAATTGCAATTGGGGCGCAATAATGAAATAGTTTATATTAGGTTGGAAAGAAAGTTCTGCAACACTCTTTCCAAAATTTTCTTTTTTTCTGAAAAATTCATAGGTAACATTTATGACTACCAAATGTAGAGCATTCTCAAGGCTTCAATCCACGAGGTGGATATAAGTTCTGCAGTCAGTAGTTATCCAAGAAAATTCAAAAAATCTCGACCACTAGCAAAATCCGTACTCCGAGTCACTGTCTAGTACAAATGTCTACAAAACCATGGATTCGTGTCAACGACTGACACTATCTGCAATAGCTTCTAATGGCATGCCGTTCAGCGATACAGCGTGTTTCACCTTTACCAGCGCTTCCGATCTTTTGATATTTTTATAAGAAGCCAGCAGCATCCCTCACACTCCATTACAGGTAGGGCTCTTACAGAAGCTCCACTACATACCCTTCGTTATGGGCACCATTGTGTAGGCAGTGGCCTAGGTTGTGGAAGTACCAGAAGCTGGCCGAGGTAGCTCGTCAAGAGCCCTCGTACCGCGACAATATTCATTTCTTTCATGACATTGCGAATCACCATGATCCGAAATGAGCCCGGTAAGAAATTCTGGAGTTGCGGCAAGATTTCTTTCCTCTCTTAGCGTAATCCCCTGGTCGAGCTGTAAATAAGTGCTACCTATCCTGGACCTTTAATCATCATCTTGATAACGAAATAATCAGACGATCAACTCCAACTCGAAAGTGAGGTCGCCTCCTTTCTCGACTCGCACTCCGCTGGGTTTTGGCAAAGGAGCATCAAGAAATTTTCTGAGCGTTGGAGACAAGTGGTGGACACTCATGGTAGATATAAGACCGGTCAGGAGTTGTAACCAAAAAAGATAAAATTAAAATCAAAAATTTGAAAAAGTGTTGCAGGACTTTCTTTCCAACCTAATAATTAGAAAGTAGAATGTGGGACGTGAAAATGTAGAAATCCGGCGTAGTCGGCATCACTACATTGATTTAAAGGATCAAGTTCAAATACTCCCTGTTCGAAAAGCAGCCCCACCGAGGCTCGGTAGACCCGCCTTTTTCGAAGGATTTCGACCCCTTCCAACCATTTCAGAGGTAAGTTTTGAAGTCAGTGACATTTCCTGAGAGCATCACTTAGGCTGGGGCATGTTCCACCACTCAAAAACCGAATGGTTGAAACCGTGCTTGGACTGTTGCTTTAAACAGGGGCTAGGTGGACCCGCCCACTTCGAAGTTTGACCCCTTCCAAGCCTTTCAGAGGTGAGTTTTGAATCAGTGACATTTCCTACGCACTTGACTGGGGCTAATGCTTGTTTCCACCCCTTAGGACCGAATGGTTGGAACCCTGATGTGAATGTTGCTTTGAAGGCAAACCCCGGGACCAGCGCGTCTAGTAGGAAGGATACCACGTGGGAAATTATAAGGTCTGTCCCTATCTAGATCACTCCAACTCGTCAAGAAAATTTCGCGGTTAGGGAGCTGATCGTTACGGGTCTGCAACTATCGGTACCCGTTGCTACGCTTCCCACCCACCGCGAGAGATGCTGAGATAAGCGTCCATTGATGTAGGGCTCGGTGTGCTCTCTCGCGTATTTTGTCTTCTTTAATCGCCCCGTCTCACCATCGTACCACATGCGAGCTTATTTAAAGCAACAGTTCAGGAACGGTTTCGCGGGAAAAAACCACCAATAATGAAGTTGTAGATGAAAACCAGACGATTAATGTATGAAAAACTGGAAAAAAACGTCGGGGAGGGTCTTAGACAGGTACTCTCCCTCTGCCGCTCAGCAATGGATAAAGACGCACGTTGGACGAGTTGTCTGAACGTGCCCGCTGTAAACGCGCTCCATTTTTCAATCAATTTTCCCTGTGGTCCCAAAACGAGCACGATTGCCGACGCGTCCAATGACGGCCGGCAAGGGGGCGGGATTGGGGAAATCCCCAAGAACACCCATGTTTGAGGGACTTTCCACCCTGTTTTTGAGTTTCTGAGGTAAGTTCGTTTATTATTTCCACTGCATATGTTCTTCACTAGGGCTCGTGTATCCCTCAGTAGTAGTGGCATTGAAATTTTCGGACCCTCCCTGAACTGTTGCTTTAAGGGTAAAGCCTTAATTTTAGCATAATTTCTTGCCTTTCTCTCCACTTCCGGGTCGCTCCGCAGCTAAGCTATCACTACGAAGCGCTCTTAGAATCAGTTGAATCCCGGTGTTTGTCTTCAACTCATCTCCACTGATCCACGATTACGGAAAGTCTTGTTTATGTGCCTTCGGGCTTAATTTTGCGTGTGCCACATAGTGGCGCACGTCTTCCGTTATGTGTTAAAAATGTGAAGCTTCCACCTTCCAAAAAAGCCCCCTGCCATTCTTCCCGTCAATTTCAGGCTGGGCAAATGAAGGCAGGTCTACAACTACCACTGCGACTCACCACAGACCAGACGATTGAATAACACACGAAGCACGAACTCTTACTGAATCACAACATATTCCAGTGAGCATGAGCAGTCAAATTCTTTCAGTGGAATTCCTATGCTTTCAACCTAACCAAAGTTTAATAGAAGAAAGTGCGACGATCGGCGGTGAGACTTTCAGGGTCCTAATAGAAAATTCTGACGGAAGAAAGGTTTTCTTGTCAGCGCTTCTTAAGAGAATCTAGCATAACCTATAAAGCACTGGTCTTGTGTATTTCAATGGTTTCTATCGCTTCTCATTATATGTACCTATGTTGAAGAAAATTATGAGCTTTGAAGGTTCAAAACTTGCGTTTCTAAAGAATGGCCTAAGAAGTGATATAGAGAAAACACGGAACAACAAGACTTTTTTTCCAAATGGTGGTTTTCCGGAAAAGTTCTTAGCATTTTTCGAAAGCTCTAATCTTCTAGTTTCTAATTAGCCTTAGACATTCTGCAAAAAGTTGATTATGAAGAAAGTTATGAATGTTTGAATGTCGAAAACTCGCGTGTGCACAAAAAACGGAACAACGGGACGATTTTTTGAAATATTGAACATTTGCAACATTTCAAACATATTTAGGAAGGAACTATTTGAATTCCTTGAATTTTTGTGTCTCGTCCGATTAGAACGCTACTAAAGAAAGGTATAAACTCTGAAAAGAGGAGGCCGCAGCTACTGCAAGGCTCAGTTTTTCACTTTATAGAAAGGGATTTGGAAGTTCGAAGGAAACTTGGCAGTTTTCTGAAGGTGGTTCCCTAGATTGAAGGAGTCAATTTCGTGTTGCCTTGAACCTTTCCCTCTGAGCGAGACAAAGTGCGCGACATATGAACTTCCCTTTGCCCACCTCTTTCCATATCGACGACGGCCCACTCTCTGAAAGGTGGGGGAGTGCGTAAAAATTTTGAAGTTTGCGCAGTGCACGGTTGACCCTGCCTGTGACCCTCAGGAGTAAAGGATAAAGGATAAAGCATTTGCCGTTGATCAATCCCTTTTTGGGATGCGGCACGCATTCTACTTCCATTTGTACATTCGTAGTGGCGTTTGAATGCGATGTGGCCTATACAATGACTTGCGGGGGCCAGCCGATGTTCAAGTCAGTGTTTTTATCCTCCCAGACAAGTCTGGTACCAATTAACCGACCCCGGAGGGATGGAGGCTTGGTTGGCCCGGGCGACTCACGACCCAGGATTTGATCCCGGACCGCTCGCGTGGTAAGCGTGCCACTTGCCACTACACCACTTCGCCCACCCTCAGGAGTAAGATGTTCAAATGATGGAAAGAATGATTCAATTCAGTGGAGAAAGGAATCCTTGACTTTTCCTTCTTCGGGAGCGGCTGAAGCAGTTGGTGATTACAAAGGATCGGAACGCAATGGAGACTACGTTTGTGGTCACCGCAAGCGCACATGAATTAGAGATAACAACATGTGCACCTACCTTTACCCCTGTATAAGTTTATATTATTCAGTGGAACCTCTATCTCACAATTTTGCACCGGTCACTATCGATAAAGCGATTTTTCGCCCTAAAAATAAAACATTTGTACTACGGTTCTTCGGTACGGCAATTTCATAAGGGAGCTATTCCAAGCAAAGGTCGAAGTCTAAGTGGGCGATGACGTCACAGCAGTGAACTCATGCCTCTAAAAAGTAGCAAACGGCCATGTGAGTATAAAAAATGCAGCTGTCAAAGTGGGTCGACAGAATTCATAGCGTTTTAAAAAGATTTAAGATGTTCTAAATTAACTTTTTTAACTTTTTATTTTTATAGACGTGGAAGTCACCACTCGCCCTTTGAAACAGAATTCTTCATACATCGCGGAATTCAAACGAACGATCTCACCAAAAATTGAAGAGCACGTTCCATTCTATCAAAAAAACTACAAATCTTCTACCATAGCACATCAGAGATTTCACTTCGAGAGTTGGCGCCTCTTTCGAGCTCAACGGGGTCGTCGAAGGATCGTGGTAGATTACAACGTTGTCGGAAACACTGGTCGGAAAGTGTCCAGTCCGGATACTGTTTCTAGAATGCTGCTACTTTCGAACGATGCGAAGAATTATCAGCAAGCCGCCAGGGCTGGAGGATTCACTGCATTAGACTTTGTTAGAGCTCAGTGGTGATGGAGAAGACATCATATTCTTTCTTTTGAAAGACAGTGAGCGAAACGTGCCGAGGATGGCTGTTTCTGCCTATGGAGGGTATGAGTCCGAGGAATATTTTGCGTAATAATTCCATCAACAGTGGTTGTAGAGTGCACGAAAAGTTTGTTGGCTGAGCCATGAGACTAAGTGACTTTTATGTCCCTCCCCGCTCCTCCTCTCCTGTTGTAGTTTCTGCCCAGTGATAGCTCAATTTTTAATAGATGTTCGATTGTTTCTGTGGTGATTTTTGAAATCATTTGGAGGACAGCGAATGGAAAGAAAACGTCATGATCGCCCTTATCGTCAAGCGATTTTGTTGCAGCGCGTAAAAGTGATTTAGGACATTCAAGCTATTTGGTCATTCCCAATCAACACCGCCCCTCTTTGCGAAAATGACGCAGTGATTGATTGGCAGACATCGTGCAGCGAACAGGACTTTGACAAAAGGTTCCAGGAAAAGGTTTTCGTCGTAACATTAAACGACCGTAATTGCGGTCTTCACGCCAGACAAAGAAGCACCCTGAATACTTTCATCAGTAACGTTCTGCCAAGGTCAGAACGTCGGTAACATCATTTACTATTTTTATCACACTGATAATTTACACGTTTTCACGCACTGTAATAATTTGAAACCGGATGTCTACAATAATATATCCATGAAAACGAAAGAAGCACTAGACGCTTGCTTACCTATGCTTACTTTTGGAAGTTCTGCTTTTACAGATGAAATTCGAATACACGGCGCATCGTAGAAGTGTTGGAATAATACCATTCTACTTCATTTTATGTTTCAAACATTCGTAAGAACAAATAAAAAGCAGTATTTTTGTCGCATCAAGAACACCTACAATAAGGAAGATGTCTGACGCTGGTTTCGTCATTATGACATTGTGAAAAGCAACTTTTCTCCTTGATAAGCGAGTTGGACTGCTTAACGAGAGGACCTGGCTAGAAGTGAGATTCTAGTACATCTACTCCCGTACTTAGCTTTCCTACTGCTAACATTGCTGCTGGGGACCTTGCAGAACATTAGGCCTTACTTCTGCTTTTCTTTCCAGTAGTTCTGTTTTGAGCCTTTTGTTAAGCTGAGGCAGTCAAGAAGGCCCACGCTTGATGAACATTTTTGTCTGGTAGATCTGATTATGGTGCAGATTTTTTTCCGAAGAAAACAACGTGTTTTCAGATCGGCACTCTTGTTCGAATGATGACAGTTAAAAAAAAAGGCGTTCGATGTGCATATGAGGTTTACCGTCCACAGTCATGATCCAGCAACCGTCTGTCATTTTAAGAATATCTGACATATTCTCATAGTGGAGATCTTCTCGTCCATTCCTTCATCGCATAAAGGCGACCTTGCTAGGCCTTGTTCCAGCAGAATCTTTTTTGCCAACTTTCTATTACATGAGGTGAAATCGTCAGATGCCAAACTACGAAAGCCCTTTTTCACAGTCACGTAGGTGGTCCTGCGAGGTTCCTAGACAGCTTTGCTTAGATTCGCTCCACGATTGCGGGAAGTTCTTTCGTAATGATCCTGACGAACCTTGCCAGGGGGGTGTTTTTTGCAACATTGTTGATCTCACCAGGCCTTTTCGCTTTACGAGGCTTTCAGGTCGTGTTCAGCTTTTTGAAAACTATTCCTTGCACGATACAGGGGTTCATGCATGGAGTACAGGACTGTGGACTCATTTTTCAGAGTAGCTCTCTGGAATGTCAAAAAGATTAGTTTAAAACCTAGCAGTTATATTTTTGACACCAGTTCTTGGTAAAAACCTATTCATATAAGCTATTTACGATCCCTATAGAAAAATGCATCCTTTACTAGGCCGCAGGTATCATTTTGCGGCATCATGCAAGTGCCTCAGAAATATTTGCAAACTTTTTCACGACGAGATCGAGCCATTAACCAAACGGGGCAGGTGGACATATCAAAACAACAAACAAACTTGAAACTTGCGATGAGCCGTTGATTGGAAACTAATCGTAAGCGCAGGAGAGAGGCGCGGAACTCCAGGATGAGACAAAATGCTCACTTCACGCCCTCAAACTTCCCTTTTAGGCTTTAGCCCTCAAGTACTGGTTTAACGTTCGGCTCTCTCACTTTGAATGTGCCCCTAACGACCAAGGAAGCGCCCACGCAGATTCCCATGGTTACCGGACTCACCTGTCCCTAGAGATATTGCAAAAAAACCTTTTTGAAAAAACATAACCCGAGCTGAAAGATCGTCCTGGTTCAGTTCGACGCTGCCATTCCTCCTTTATCGATTGAAATATGCGTTGAATTTTACTTACCGGGAAACGGAGATCGATCATCAGTGTCTGAGGCAGATCCAGTGTGTCCACATGATGAGTGAATGCCTTTCTGGTGCTTTTGGCAACAATAGGGTATGCTCCCAGCGGCCTAGTAAGCTATACCCGAGCCGCTCGCGCCGCTGCTCGCCCCACTCTTCGCCGTCTGACCATGGCCGTTTAGCGGAGAGAGCATTAGAGAAATGAAAATGAGAGAAGAAAAGGACAGCACCGATGAGAATCGCGTCAATGAGGAAAGCAACGGGTAGAAAAGGGGTCCCCTTTCTGGAGCTCTGGGCCGTTTCTCATGGTTTTTTCTTCTTCCATGCCCCACTGACCACATCTATTACCTTTCATTTCATGTGGGATGCCTGTTCATCGCTAACTTCGCCCTCTACATACATGAACATAAAAGAAGACCGAGGATTTGGACGAACGAATCTGGGGGAAATATGAAGGTTTTACTATGTTCCTCAGACAGCTAGTGGTGCAATATGTCTCCGGGGAGAGGGGAGGGGCACTGTGAGAAGCCCACTAGGACCAGTTTATCGGAGGATAAATTCCGGAGAGAATGAGAATTGCTTACACACCTCGGATTCCCTCTTGATAACAAGGGTAGTCTTTGGTTTTCGCTGACTAAACTGACGTGGCGAAACTCGGGTTTCGGGGGGAGGGCGTGGCAGGCGACTCGCGGCAGCGGGCTGTTTCCGTCCGCTCAAAGCTTAGGTCCACTGGACGCCGTATTTTGAAACTTGCACATAATGGCGAAAGAAGTAGGCTCTCCTGTGACGTCTGACCCTTTAGGGGCAGACGAACAGAGCGCGCGCCGTCCGCGTTGCCCCTCCCCCCCCCCCCCGAACTCGAGTTTCGCCTGAAACGTTCCGTGATTTGACGCAATTGGAGGCCCCACCCCTATCGCGCACTTAGCTCATTACCTTTTTGGAAGGCTCAACAGATGCCTTGGACCAGGGTCAACCGTCCGTTCGAACTGTTCGAACGAAGGGGTCGCATTTTGGTCGGAAGGGGGTCGCAATTTCGAGGACTGCCAGCCACAGGCGCGTGCGTGGCGTATCCGAGGGCAAGAATTGTTTGTGCAGACCGCATTAGATTCGATTAATTATGCACAGAGAGACAGTTTTAGGCAAATTACGGTGTTTTCTTGAGGAATAAAGAACAGTTGAATGCATCCCTATGAAAGGTTTGACTTCTCGGGGCTGAAATTAAAGTTCTTCGGGACCTAATTTTCTGAGGACGATTCTTCCAGACAACGGTAAACACATAAGAAAGCAGAAATCTCGTAGTCTTCAAAAATGTCTTCGCCCCTCCCCAACAACTTTTTGAAGGAAGTTATTATTGCTGAAAGCTCAAAAACTCGCATGTGCTGCTCAAAAACCTATGGGAACAAAATGTTCGAACGTGTGATTTTCTCGGAAAATGGATTTTGAAAAACGGTTTGGTGCTTTTCAGAAAGAGCAAATCCTGTACTTTCACCCCATGAAAAAAGTGCATCTCAGAAGTGAAAATGAAGTGAGTTATGCCCGCTTAAAGCCCAAAAACTCGCGATTTCAAAAAAAGTGTTCGGCAAAACCCCCCAAAATGTTCGAACGTGTGATTTTCTCGAAAAATGAACTTTGAAAAACGGTTTGGGGCTTGTTAGAAAGAGCAAATCCTGTACTTTCACCCCATGAAAAAAGTGCATCACAGAAATGAAAATGAAGTGAGTTATGGTCGCTGAAAGCCCAAAAACTCGCTTTTGCACGAAAAATGTTCGAACGGGACAATTTTTTGAAAAAGGGGACAATCACTAAACTTTTTATACTGTTTTGATAGAGAAATATTTGAAGTTTCTGAAACTTTTGACAGCTTTCCAAAAGGTCGCATACGAAAGATATTATGGGCCTTCAAAGTTGAAGGTGCGCCTTCTTAGAATTTTGGGTTTTCCACTTCTAACAGAAGTACTTTCCGGAGAGTTAGGCAATCCTTGTAGTTTTCTGGAAGCGCACCTCAGGCACAATCAAAATCTACCTCAACAAGTCAAAAAAATACGTCCCAAGAAAGTTATTCCCCTCTAAAATTTTTTCTTCGCCGCGTCCCGTTCTTCCAGCGCCCGGGTGATACCTGCCGCGCTCCAAGGCTGACGCCGCAATGCAGACGCTTTCTGCGGCGGCGCAGACGCTTTCTGGCGCAACGGATTCATGTCTAGCACTCTTATTAACAAAAACAGGGGGTCGCAACTGGACCCCCTCGAGAGCTAGGGGGTCGCAAAAATCCCGAAAATGTTCGAACGTGACGGTTGACCCTGCTTGGGCGCCTCTACCATCAGGGTCTCAAATCGTTCAAGACTCGACTGCAGTGACAGTGAGCAGGAATAGGTTTTTGAACCACGCGCCCTTCACCGTGGCTCGTGAGCGGTCGCGGCGCGGTCAGTCGCTGCTATCGATCGAGGTCGTGCTACTGGCCTTCCTCTCACGGCGTCATCTCCACTTCTGCGTGCGGGGAGTGTCGTGGTTTTCAGTCTTTTTTGTCTCCTAGGCTTTGGAATGATTCCTCAGTGTGATTGCACTTTTTTTGGGGATGAATTCCAATAATAGTGAAGGGTCACGACCATTTGCTGAAAGCTCACCGTATTTAGGGTATTTAGAGCTCTTTGTGGAATTAAATCACTGATGTTATCAGGAACACTTTTGTTCATCTCCCTATCGGACGCAATCTTTATGTCATCGCTGTCAATCTTGGTCCTGGAGGAGCCTAAAACAGTTTTCTATGACATTTGTTTTCTAGTGAGCAACTATTCTGCAGTTATGGCAGACAATAATCACAATGATGAGGGTAACCCTCTCTCTGTAATTCAGTCCGCAGGTACTAAAAGAGGTCAGGATTCATATGACGGTCCTGCAAGCAAGCGAGCACATGTTGATGGAGATGATAGTAAGTTTTCTAATCGCCTATTTGCTTGGTGTTTCACACTAATGAATTCATGACATATAGATCAGTTGGCTGTGAAAATCCTGATTCCTTCGGCTGCCGTTGGGGCAATAATTGGCAAGGGTGGAGAAGCGATGAGGAATCTGAAGAATGATCACCAATGCCGAGTCCAAATGAGCAAGAGTTCAGAGACATATCCAGGTGAGCGCTGTTTTCGCTTTTGAAAATGTCGGTAGTTTGCGTTAACGTGATTGGGAGACATGTTCGCTAAACTTTTACAGGAACAAGTGAGCGTATTTGCCTGGTGAAAGGAAGAGTTCAGAATGTGCTTGGTGTTATTGACGTTATACTACAAAAGATTCGCGAGAAATGCGAGGGTTCTACAAGCTCTGATGCGTTCGATCACAAAGGAGTCAGCCGTGGAAATGAGGTTTTTAACTACTATATACTATCTAAGATTCAAAGCAGTAGAACGTCAGTATCGTTAAGCAGCGGAAACTGGTCATGGTCACCTTTATTTACCACTAAAAGCCCGCGTTGATTCTGAGGTCGGGAAGGTTACTTATATTGCTATCGCCAGTTTGTGATTTGGTTCATTGGATCTGTTGGAGAGAAATGAGGTAGTCATAACGCAACTCTTATTCTCGTTGTTCGCGAAGCAGCGGTTGCCAAAGGGTTGTAGAAGGGCCTCAAACTTTTGGAGTCTACTCGGCTCACATTGAGCGGAATTCAGAGTCACAGTAGACGCGATCTCGCAGAGAGAACTGCTTAGGTTTGTTCATTTTTCGTATTTCGAGCGATGGCGGAAGTGATTATGAGGCGGTTGGAGAGCCCTCACATTGACCATAATTTTGCTTCTTCTCCCTGACTGTTCCTACAGTGGTTTTGCTATTGGGTGCAGTAATTAGAATCGTTTTATTGATCAGTTCTGGTAGTGCTGTATCTTCTGGTCTTGGATACATTGGGCTCCCCTACTCTGATCCTAAATATTGCAGGTGAAAATAGTCATGCCAAACACATCAGCTGGTATGGTCATTGGGAAATCGGGCACAAATATCAAGGATATCCGTGAAACTTATGGATGTCAGATTCAGGTTTGTTTGGTTTCTCATATTCTGAATAGTTTGCCTCTATTCAGACTTTATCTTACAGGTTTTTCCTAAAGCGGGATCCGCCGAAGCACAGAATTCACTAGAGCGAATCGTTACGCTGGCGCATGAGGATCACTCGGTATGTTATTCAAAACTAAAGGCATTTTGCGATGTTTGTAAAGCATTGCCGCTCGTCCGTCTAACTGCGTAATGACTATCGTAGTCCCAATTCTATTTTTACTGTCATTTGAACCTCCGTTAACCAGCTATCATTATTCGGATGAGTAACTAGCGCTAGGAGTCGTAAGAAAAGAAAGTATTAGGAGTAGGTGGTTCAAACATGCAAACAAACGCAAACAGCGTACCTGAGTACAGCGTGATAGTGAGGGTGGTGGTATTTTAAAATTCTTCTCACCGTGACGGTTCTCCTGGTTGACCAACTATATGACTAGGAGGAAACCTGTGTAGAAGTCTGTGTTATTGTCCCTCCCAGTCAATAGTAATGTGTCTGATAATCTGTCGGCAAAATTCACAAGGCCCGTCTTCGATAGTACGGTCGTGTTCTTCGCGCGATTAATGACTGTGTCCGTAAGATTGGTTTCGATTTTGATGTGTGTTTCCAGAAAAGCGCGGCCCATAGGACGCCCAGAAGCAGCTCTGGCTTCATTTGCACGAAGATTTGAAATCGGTTAACATCCACTCCTACCCAAGCAATCGGGAAAAGTTGCGTCAGCATACTAGAATGGCGACCCTGCCTGCAACGCGGGACAACGTATGAAGAATAAAAAGAAGAAAGGTATATGGTCCGCCGAGATGAAAAGCCTATGATGTAATGACCTGTGTAGCATTCGGGTCGACGGACTACTGAACACAGCCCTTCAAACGCCTCTGCGCTCTCTCGCGAGTCCCTCTCTCTCCAAGGCTCAGTTCTAGGACATTCACCCGTTCTCTAATCCAGTACCATTGAGGAAAAGTCGAGTAGTCCGTTACGAGACCTTCGGATTGTGCGCTTGGTATATGGCGCCTGGTCCTAAATCATCTGTCAGGCTCTTTTAGAAGCAAAACGCGCTAATTCGCAATATGATCATGCGCGTATCATTGTAATCCTATAATATTTTGTTTTTTAGCAACTAATCCAAGCTACGTGTCGTGTGCTGGAGAAGGTAGTGGCAGACCCACATCACACAAGTGAAATCAACAAGGAGGATTTCGGAGGAAAAAGTGGTCCCAGTTAGGGTGAATTGGTTTGAATTTTCTTTCATTTTTTCTCCACATAATGGGATCAGTTTTTAAACGCTGTTCTAGCAGACTGGAATCCTTCGTTCACGTCCAGCTCCGCCTTCAGTAACGGTGGTACTTCATCCACGTTTAATGCGGCTCCCGCCGCGTTTACGACTCAGACATACGGATATCAAGCCAACCAGCAGCAAGCTGTAAAGTTCAATCCTATGAGCGGTCTCGGAAATCAAGAGGTATCATTATTCGTCTTTCTAGGATGTGCAATTGTTGTCAATATTATGTCATTTTTTAAACTTAAAGAGGCCCATCAGTTATCAGCCGAATACTTTTATTCCTAGTGGTTTCAAAATGTAGAGTGTCATTCCCTCACATTCTTATTTCCTTGTCAGCACGTCACATCAACTTGATTAGTTCGGTTGCCACAAACACGACTTCCGTCTTCCTGTAGAACCTTCTGCAATAGTGCGTTCTATTAATTTCAGTTACGGTTCCCATAGAATGCTGATGAGGTGTTATCGCCAGTCATCGTCGCGCTCAATCAGCCTTCTGACCTGGGAGGGCTGTTCCTTGTCCATTTAACATTTACATGCAGCGCCGGGTTCTACAAGTGTCCAGAATGCGTCAAAGGACACAAGGGTTTCAGTTGTCAGTACTTCTGGATAACCTCTCTACATAGGCAGTTGTTCGTGCAAACACCCCTGTGCTAGTCGCCTTGCAGGCTATGCTGTTTTAAATCGGGTTCATTCAGATGTTGCATACAAATTGGCAGCATCACGTTTTGAATGCTCTTTGTCTGATACAAATAGAGTTTGCTTTGTGCTGATAATCTGATAGAAATGGAGCTGTTTAGTTACTATCGTTCCTCGACAATCTTCAGTCAACTCTCCGCTCATCCGGATTTAACGAAGCCAGTGTAGCTGAAGTTATGCAGGCCATGCAGGTAGATCAATAAATTTTATGCGATGGTGCTTATCTTTAAAAGACATGTTCAAGGTACTCGCCAAATACAACATTATGGGCCTTGGTCTGGGATTAGGAGTAGCAGCAATGGCACAGATGCGATCTGCCCAAGAAACCACCCCACAGATGCCAAGTAATCATGGTGTCGCTGGGTTTGGTGATCAGGGTGGATATGCTGGTGGTGACCAGGTAGGTCGCTTCCAGGGCCAGGGAGTTCAGATCCGTTGGCAATAGAAGAATGTATGTAGCCGTCTCTGACTAAACACCAGCTGGTTTACAGTTTTTCCTGTCACCTTTGACTGCATCTGTTTTATGTAATCATGTTGTTACTATAGCATTGAGACGTGGTCATCGGGAGTTTATGGTTCCTTCCCGCATCATGTTTTTAACCATGATCAAGTCACAATAACTAAATAGTATCTGTAATATCATTCGTTCATACCTGTTTATTTATTGTTAAGTTCATTGTGGTCTCATCATTTCCTCTTTTCCTAATAAATCTTTGAGTATCGCTTTATTTACTCATCATGAATAGCATTGCTCCTCGATATCGACACTCATCACACTTATCCTACGGCATATCGGACTCATCAAACATGATGCTTGCGACTTAAATCAATTCAGCATTTATTAAAAATTGTATTCCGCGGCATCCATCCAGGCATCCATGATCGGTGTTTTATCTGCAGAATCGCTATCAGTTGTGAGGCGTACGTTCTTCATATTTGATATCTATACAACACTCAGTTCAGTGCTCCTGGCAATGATCTTTCATTCGATTGCTATTCATTCAAACCAGTTGGTGAAATGTCACTTCACACAAGCTCCGTCACACCTCATGAAACATCTATAGAAGAGCTCTAGCTGCTTGCGATAACCATGTCATCAGATACAAATCCACTAAATAATGACTGTCTGCTTAGCCTCCTGCCGTCAATCTACTTGTTGTGGATGTGCTAAGGAGTGGGTCGGGGAATGCAGAGAATGGCGAGAACTTCGCATCGTCCGTGATAGTCGAACGTCAAATTTCCAGCGGTTCTATTGAAGTGGAGGTAAATTGTTGGGACATTTCTGCAAGGGAATGTTTCAAAATCGTAGGTTCAGTAATTAAAGTAGTGCCTTCGTTTGTTGTAGTGCACTCGTTTGTTGTAATCACGACCTGTGCTACCGTAGCTTAAGATCGTCTGTGTCCGTGAGTTACTAACAGTTTCCTTGTTGAAATGATTATCTACTCAAGGTCGCAGTGTCATTATTCCCATGCTTGCAGGTTCCGGAAACTCTTCAGGAAATTCTTTTGCACAGATAATGCAAACTACAAGTGCTTAAAGGCAGATTCACTAGTTGGAACAAGGCTCATCAGGTCTGCTGTTGTTTCAAAGAATTTGTTTTTGAAGGATTCACTTAGTCCCGCTTTTCGTTTTTTTTTTCAGTATGTTTGGGGATGAAAAAACAGTGCATACAAGCAGAATTGTGAAAGAAACGTTGACAATGGAACTACGTGAGCGGAGGGGGGGCGGGCACCATTACTTTTGAAGTTTTTCCCTCTTCGTGTTGATTCTCAACATCACTTCCTAGATTGTATGCCCTACAGTACGGTCGTTGCTGGCCGGTGCCACTCAGACCATCTCTGAGGCAGCATTTCTGCCTTCTTATTATCTTCTTCAACTGCATATCATACAAGAACCTTGTCTGTCTCACTTTTTTATACTGGAAGATTTATTTAATATTTAATTTTGAAACTGGAATGATCAAACTCAAAAGACACAGTTCAGATATCGTGGATGTCATTTCTTCACTCTAGTGATTCTCTACGGACTTTTTCATGGTCGATAAATCTCGTTCTTTTTTCTTGCAGTTGGTAATTAGTTCAAAGTTTGTAAATCAGTGAGTCGAACAAGTACTTGGATACAGCTGATTTTATCTGCAGCGTCTCAAATACTTTGCGTCTGCAATCGCCACAAGTTCCTTCATCATCAAAACTCATGAAAGAGAAGCCCTACTTGATCTCATATCATTATTTCGTTCGTTGCCGGAATTGATTATTGTCGTGGAATTGGGAATTGATCTAGATTTGCTTCTTAAGAACTCTGTTAGTTTTCATTTTTTTTTAATAAATTTTCTTTTTCAGTGCAATCGTAGGGGGAGGGATACAGCAGCGTCGCTAATAACATTTTTGTTGCTATGGGTTGTTGTGTAATTGATAGAAGTCAATGATGAGCAAGGGCTGTAGGTTCACGGTGTTGGGGAATACTGTCTGCAACAAAAGAAGTGGTGCGATTACCAGATCGAGCACGCCCTTTGATTGAGTGCTACCCGAACATACAACCTTTGTTCGATTGAATGCGAGTTAGGTAAGGTTGATTTTCGCTCTTCGTCAAGTCCTTCAATAACTTCATCTCCTTGCCTCGGAATTTCAACGTGTCGATGTTGTCGCGAACATTTTTTGTGATATCGGCGTGACGCGACTGTTACTGAAGTTACTTGATCATGTGCTGGATCGTGGCTTGGAATATGCTGAAGTCGGTAGTGATTGCAGATTTTGATTTTGTTGCTGGAAGCAAATGTCGAATTCAGCACGTCTAAGCGAAGCCGCAGATTGCGAGCGGAAAGCTGCGGAGTGGTGAGTCATTGTGATTAGTATTTATTCCGAAATTGGAAAAGGAAATCTTCCGGCTCCGCTGAAAAAAGGAACTGCTGGCATTATTTTGTTGGAGAGCTTCCATTCGGGAAACGCAAATTTGTTCTTGCTTCAAGCTTGAATAAAGGAGGGTTACGTTATAGTTCAGTTACCCTCTGATATCTGCCTTCAAGGGATAGGTGTGGCTTGTTCAGGAGGGTTCTGCTCGAGTCACTTCTTGAAAGAAATCACATCCTTTGAAGCCCAGTCTTTCTTTACCACTTGCAAAATGATGCATTTTTACTGGAAATTTTTTGTTTTCTTTGAGTTTTTGCTGGTAAGATTCTCTCTCCTGTTATCTACACTCAAGCAGCTTCAATGTTTTTTTTGTCCGAATGCTTTGCAGTTTATTGAGCAACTTTTGTGGTTTCGTGAATTGTTCTTTTCAAGGATTTTCATTATCCGACAATTACAGCTATGTGAGGCGACAAATATTGTCGTTAGAACTTCACTCCTTGGGGGTAGTGACTGACTATAACATTCGTTTTCGGCGAAATTTTGGATGAGGTTAGCGGTGCGAATTATGCAAGCGATGTATCGGTTTGAGATATTGTCTTTGCATGTTGCAAATGCGTCGTGATCGATACTTTCTGCAAGGTTTCTGTAACGATCGTTTCTTATGCTGCTTGTATATTTAGGGAAAAAGAGTGTTTCTTTCGAGCTATACGTGAGGAACAAATGCTTCATATTTTTGGTTTTGTGTTGCCTGTGCGGTGCGCCTTGATCTCCGACCTGAAACCTTTTTGATCGGGAGTGAACTAAGTAGTTTTATACTGCATGCTTTTTATCTTCTGCTTGGAACTCACTTTTGCACCTAAAAGGTCCATATTTATTTGGTGGTAAGGTTAACGTTGCACAATTTCCTCTATGCTTTTGTGAACTGAAATGAATCTCTTCTACAAACTGAATTTTTAACCACTGACATCGGATGTAAGCAAACTCTATGGGAATATTATTGTAACAATACATATAATTGCATAAGGCATTTTTCGAAAGAAAAAGAATGCTATTTCTAGGTAGTTAAGTGTAGTATATTCCTTTAGTATTGACTCAGTTTTTTCAGCTTGAAGACATCGATGTTAAAGTTGAAACTGAAACCAGATTACGATGGAGCTGCAACCGCTTTGGAGCGTGCTTCAGTGTGCTATCGAAATGCTGGAGATGCGAATAAGGCAGCTAAGGCGTTAATAAGTGCTGCTGGTCATTACGAACAACTAGGAAATCTTTTTCACGCAGCCAAGTGAGTGAAAAATCATTTTACATTACAGTGAACTTTTTCAATGTTGTCTGTTTCGAATCGTGTTATGTTTTCATCGCTTTTTTTCAGAGCTCGTGAAGGTGCAGCAATGTTGTTAAGAGATGCCGGTGATAGTGCAGGGGCCTACCCATTGTTCGAGAAGGCGATTGATCAATATGCAGAATCAGGAAGCCTCGATACAGCTGCAATGTCGGTTGAGAAGGCCGCAAAGGTCGTGGTACTTCAGGAGCCAGAAAAAGCTATAAAGGTGTGAAGTTATCTATTATTCTTATGTGTTTAGTCTTTGAATTGCGTTCAATTCTTCCCATTAGATCTATTTATATAAATTGGATTTATGGTTCCAGTTATATGAAAAAGGACTCGCGTTGGTACAGCAATCTGATCGTTCTAAGTTAGCAGGAGAATTCCTAAGCCAGATCACACGTCTTAATCTTCGACTAGAACGTTATAGTGAAGCAGCAAAGGCTATTCGAGATGAAATAGAAAAGTACGTCGAAGTTAGAGTAAGTTCTATTACGAAACTTTACCTTGAATGGTATCGCTGGCGAGAGAATTAGTGAAGAAAAATGGTCTTCGAAGCTTATTGAATGGTGTTGGAGAATTTTAGGAGTCAGGACGTGTGGGTCAGCTCGCAATTGCTTTGGTTCTCGTGCAATTAGCTCTGGGTGATTCGGTGGCAGCTGCAAAATATTATCAGTGGACAGTAGAGTGAGCACAACCATTTTGTTCGAATTGTCGCTAGAGTATAAGTTTTATGAACATACCTTTTAAAGACAGTGCGCTGAATTCGAGTTCATAGATGACGCAAGGGCGTGTCGACAGTTGATTGGTGGATGGGAGAGTGGAGACGATGAGCAGTTCCAAAATATTCTGAAGGATGGCGTACTACGGAG
>MU869810.1:0-28816 GCA_036418205.1 Ostertagia ostertagi | reverse complement strand
TTGGACTTTCGGATAAATGATAACGCTCGCTTTAGTTAGAGGTAGAACCAGTGGATGAAGAACTCCCATTGAGGCTTCCTTAAGGGCAGACTTGAGGAGCCTTGGCTTGGCGCAATGTTGTGCGCTGACTGTTACAAGTGTCCCTTCATAAGTTTTGTCAATTTTCTTCTTTTTAACAGAGGTCTGTTGCGTTGAGAAACTGAGTCACCGACCTATTCGGTGTGAGCCGCGTCCACAGCTTGCAAACCCATGGATTGAACGATCGCTACATGACTATTCCACACACCAGCGCCATGTCGCAGGACAAGAATGCTTCCAAAACGCGGAGAGTAGCTTCGTGCGTGGTTCGCTCGGACAGAAAGTGGCTTTTCCACTTTTGGCAGCGCAGAACATTTTCGCTGCGGGGTTCTCAGGTCCCCTCATGATCAGGTTTGGACTTGGAGTTCCCAAGGAGTTTCTTGCATGGCTACACAACGCAGGGATTCTTTGCTATCGCACTCTACACTTCGACCCTGAGATCAACTCCACAAACGCACCTTCATTTCCTTGTCGGGAAGCTGCGAGAAGTGTAGCGGATCCGAGCTGGGCAAATCGGCCAGGAACGACGCCATCTCTTCGCAACTTGGCCACGGCCACCGTCAGACAGCCAGGCACGTCTCCTGAAACCCTCACGAATCATCAACTATACGGCTTCTCGCTCACAGCGCAGGGGCATCGGCCGTGACGAGGGACGGCCGAGCTCGGCTTGGCTGCGGCTGGCTGGCTGGCCGGGGCCGACCGGCGACGAGGGCATGACGAGACACCGAGAGGCGCAGACATCGCGCTAATCGTGACTTGAAATAAATTGCCACACTTTTGGTGGTTAGACGGCGACCAGAGAGCACGCGTCCGAGGAGGGCGCAGACGCAATTTCGCAGAGAACACTGGGATGCGTGTTGTGGCGCGTAGACGCAGACGCGTGACAGACACGATAAGGCCTCGGCGTGTCTTTGTTTGTGTGGAGCGCGGAAGGCCGCGGCAGGAGTCTGCGCCGTGGGGGAGCGCGCACACCCCCCTTCAGCACGTAGCGAGGCGTCGCGGTCGGCGGTCGACGCGGCGGCGGCAATAATGAGATGCGAGCAAACTACAAATCTGTTATTGAAGATAGTGACCAGCCGGAAACGCTGAGACAAGACTGAACTGCTCGAGGTGGCCGAGCCGGGAAGGAGCTGGAGCAGCTCCGTGTCCCCCCACGAGCTCGAGCTCCACAGCCGACACCACCGCCGATTTGGCTTAGGCTAGCGCAGCGATCAATATGTGGGTGGGGCCAAGCGACAGCGCGCCCCCACTGTGGCCGGGGCTAGCAGCGAACCACCGCTCTCTCCCTCCGTTTCTCTCTGTATGTATGTCTATCCCTCTTTGTGGACATCATCCGATCATCTTCACATCATATTCATACCTTCCCTGCCCTCGTATTGCTCCCAGCTTGCCGTCCCATGGCAGCAGTTCCGATTTTCTCGGCCTTCCCACTCGAGGCGGCTCATCATCCAGACGGGCCCCGTCATCACCGTTCGTTCCTGCGCTCAGTTATCCGTACACTCTTATAAACGCGCTGACCATCATACACACACACGCAGCCGCAAGCGCCGATTATTCGAACAGAAAAACGACTCCCGCGCTTTCTTTTCGCTTTTCTCACGCTTCATCTCCATTGCAATATTCCGACGACGACGTGTGTGACGCTTCCTTGACGCACTAATTATCGGGACACTTATGCTCTTCTCAGGCACAAAAAACACACCCCGAACGAACCTGGCAAAATCAAGGTCAAACAGTGTACTTTGTTAGCTATATGGGTAAAAACCACCTCTCAAAGTTCGTCTCTGACTCATAGGTCTGATCATCGAGCTGGGAGCAAACTTGATTTGAGATCGCTTCACCTTGGATTCTTGACACTTGAGAACCATTTCCTAAAATGACTAGGCTCTCATTAGGTAAACTCTAGGGACTGTTCGATTGTAAACCTATGAAATAATCGTCCATGAACAGGAACCCTATTCGCATCTGATTTTCTTTTCCCATTTTCTTGTGTGAATCCATTTATTATTACGAAATTCACAAGTCCAGTACGATGGAGCTTCTCCCATCGTGCAATATGTCAACCCTTTTCATAGATCTGTAGAAGATCCGAGCGCTTAGATCTACGTAGCGACTAGCCCAGGTGGAGGTGGCTCCTGACTAGATAAGCGGCAGTTTCGGGCGCTTCAGCCTCTTCTTTCCGAAAACGTTGAGGGAAGTGGCCCATCGTATTTCATACATTATCTGTGTTAGTATCAAAGGGTTTCTCGAACTTCATGTAACCCGAAGAGGTTTCTGAGCGCATACTTTTATAAACATTTTGTAGATTTTGCTACCTTATAAGTAAGTTAATGTGAGATCTTTCGTTTTTGCTGATGTTCGATGATCAAAGCCGTCTAATACCTATGACATTTGCGGGAAATGTGAAGCTAATATCTGCCGAGTGACTTAAATCTGCTCTTAAAAAAGAGGCATATAAGTTTTTTGAGGATTAGGCCGTCTTTTGGTGCCATTTTTGCGAAATCCTTCGTTTTTCTTCTCAGCTGTGATATCTTTTTGCATTGCTCGTACCTAGTGATCATAATGTGTTATTCCAAGGAAGTGCTTGATAGAGACGAAAGTCCAATGCTTGATCAGGTTACCCTTGTAAATATCATTGAGGTTTTAGACATACCTACCACTCTCGTATTGTTTCTTTTAGAGACTGGAAATCTTCTCATTATTGTCATGTTTTTTTTAATGAAACAGCGAAGTTACGTCATTTATGTTCCAATGTTTGGTTGTTCGCTCATTATGCAGCACGATTTTGAAGGAGAAACACTTCATAAATTATTAATCATTTGATTCTTCTGTGGAATAGCTCTTGGCTGAAGCAAACAACGTCGTAGGAATAAGCTATGTTCCTCAGAATCAGATATATTGGGAAGTATTTCGAAGATTTCATCACCTACTTCCGGTCGATGTTCCTAGCCTCGAGAAATCTCTTAACAATCTTTTAATTAGAGAAGTACTATTTTTATGGAACGCTAATTATGTTTCATTTGAAGTTGCCCATGAAAGGGTAATCTAGGCATTGCTCTCTATAAAAATAATGACAATTTTCGTCTACGTGAGGACACTTTCCTTTTCCGCTCTTTTGATCTTCTCTGAAGGTTGCTGCTTTTCGTGCTTAGGCGTTTTTATTTTTGCACACATCTCGTGATCTCAGCTTATTATGCTCATCTCTTAGTTTCAGAGTAGCAACGTTGTATGCTCTCACATTGCAGTTTGGTTTCGTTATTGAATTATTAAAGAGATGTCCACTGGAGATGGACAACCGCCCCCAGACGGATCTGGACAGGTACTTCCACTGATTCCCTGATCTAGGCACATATTATCAGAAATGGCTTCTCTGATATCACAGAAGCTCATCAACGTCTACTAGACAAATGATTATTTCAGAACTTTCCAACACCAACACTGAACAATTTGCTTAGTAATAAGACTTCTGTGGGAGGAGATGCGGGTTTCCACCAGGTATGCATTTGAGCTTGAGTTCTTGGATGGAGTTTGAGAGAGAAACATTTTTTCCTACTAATTTAGTTACATTCGGAATGAGTCAGAGTGAGGTTCGTATGATCCACGGAGTTTTATTGAAAATTAGGCAAAATTTTTCTCCCTGTGATTTTAATAGACCACCGTCCCTGCGACTTCGTGAGATTAACGCTAGGAAGAAGAGAATGTAATTTTTTAAATTCTGATGGTTTTGTAAATTGAATTGTAGGTTAGTAATGGCTACAAATTAAGCACTATCTAGAAGCTGTGTGTCGAAGCTGTAAGGTCCATTCGAGCTAACCAGCAACAGTGAGAATAGGCGCTTTGTTTTAGAGAGCTTTGCAAGATAAGTTATGAAAAATATGAGTTTGGGGGTAAAAATAGTTAAAATAACAGGCGTGAATCTAGAAGAAAAAGAGCGTGTCAAAAGAATTATCGAATAGGTCTTAATTACTAGTATTATGGGTAACTAATCATCTGCGGAGAGTATTACGTTTTTTCAAATCAGCCCGAAAAAGTGCAATTGGTTGAGAGTGACATTGACATGCGGTCTCGTGGATGTTTTATGTACCCGTTGTTGTTTTTTCCACGACAGAACTAGACGTTTTACAAAAATCAATGGTCATTCGTTGAGTCAAGGTAAAAATAGTTAAAATAACAGGCGTGAATCTAGAAGAAAAAGAGCGTGTCAAAAGAATTATCGAATAGGTCTTAATTACTAGTATTACGGGTAACTAATCATCTGCGGAGAATATTACGTTTTTTCAAATCAGCCCGAAAAAGTGCAATTGGTTGAGAGTGACATTGACATGCGGTCTCGTGGATGTTTTATGTACCCGTTGTTGTTTTTTCCACGACAGAACTAGACGTTTTACAAAAATCAATGGTCATTCGTTGAGTCATCGCTCGCAAGGTGGTCAGTTTGCGACGACACATGTATGTTGTTGTGACGGGCGTCATCGGCAAACGAGCTGGTCGAAAAGACCAACGTCCGAGTGTGTTTGTTTGCACTCCTTGCGAAGGCGTGTATTGTTGCGGTGTTGTCTCCTCCCGAATTCCCACGTGCAATTTATTTGTGATGGGGTCTCGTGCGGTATCCCCGGCATTTCGGACACTCACACGCACTTACACACACAGTGCATATTTCTGCCCCTCGTAGACGTTAACAAAAACGCTTGGCTTTCGCATCTGGTGTGCGAATGTGTCCGTCAACGTGACTTGCTCTTTGATCCGTTCTTTCGAGTGGGTGTTCCCTGTCTTTTGTGGATGACATGTGAGCATCTGATTAAATCGTTACAACCCTGGATCCGCGCAAGCGAAGAAACGGCTAATTCGTACATCATGGACTGTATCCACCCTATTATCGATGAGCCAGCGTACACCTTCCAATTTAGCCTTCTCATCAATCGCCTTAGAGGTTTCTACAGAAAACAGTGCAGTTCCGGTTAACGCGTGCTCGATTTTAGGCACAACTGGCATTGAATTATGGAGAGGTACTGGGTAGGCTCTTTCTACGCACTGTTCCGCTAGAGCGACTAGGTCTTTTATGAGAGCTCGAAGATTGCTCAATGGAACAACCGTTGAGAAAAGATTGTAATTGTGGAGATCACAACTTTTGAATTTCAACTTTTTTTTAGGTTTTTGAAATTTTTGGGTGCGAGTTATAAAGGGAAAGAGTCTTCTAGAAATTGAGCTGCGGTTTCCCATTGGGATCTGGTTCTTCTTTTCAGTGGAAACTTTTTCCTTGTATTCTTTCCGATGGAACGGTTTCTAACCGATTCAAGTAGCCACGGTTGGAGAGAAACTCCGCTGGGCATCCCTGGCTCATCAGTGTGGGAAAGTTCCGCGTTCGTCGGCGATGATTTTTGTCGCGTATTAGCAGCTAATTGCAGTCGTTGATTATCTCTTTTACAAACGATGACGCCATCGTCGCCGCCACTGCAATAAGCGCCGATGTTCCCCGAGAGTTGTGTTGCGGCGCATTGTCGCATAAATCACTTCTGTCATCTACGATTAAACATTACATAATTTGAAGAAGGTGAAGATTAGCGTGGGAAAACGTGGTGACAACAGTGTAAGCTTTCCATCTTCATGGTGGATTGGTGGAAGAAGCGGTAATAAGGCGTAATTGAGTCGCCGAGCGCCAGACGCTGCTTGGATTTGGCCGTGAAATGAGTGCAAAGTCAGCGGTGCATAATAAAAGAGGTTCGCACGGGGACGGCGAAAATGGAGGCGGAGGAACAAGGTGCTGATGGATTACGTCATCAAGTCGCCGACGACAACTCATCGCTAACGGCCATTTCAGCGTTCTCAGCCCGGCCGTATGCAATAGGTGGTAGTCAATTGTTGAGTGCATATAACGTTGTTGAGTGATCGCCACACCACACGAGACATGATGATTGTTAGTGAATGTGTCCAGTGTGGTCCTCGGTCTGTTCGCCTTTCGTCAGCCTGCTCTCAGTCCCGTTTGTCTCTCGTGTCTCTTTCTCTCTTACTTCGTCGTCTAGTGAAATGACGTGATTAAATTGCGCACCGGGGAATCCCCTCTGGTCGTCACTCTGGAGCCCTCTCAGCACTTATAATACTCATCATCGGATTGTCCTAATGCATATCTGTTTTGTCATATTGATCCACGCTTTCTTGCTAATTGCAAGTCGATTTAATCAGTTAACACTTGACAGGAACAGTGTTCGCTGTCGAGCTGTGTCTATGTTGGGTTCTCTACCAAGTTGATTTTACTCTAGCTGTTTTCTGTGCGTGGAAGCTGATGACCACTGATAGATGATAGTACTTTTCATGGTCTGAAGTAGTTCTTGCCTTTGATGTTCAACCGTTCACCAAGCACTAAGTTCGCTCACATCCACCTTTCATGGTCTGACTCCTCTTCCTAGTTTTGCGAACGAATTTTCATACGTGCAGTGGGCGCTGAACTGGGAGCCAGTCAGCGTTTGAAGAGAGCTAGCGCAACCACTATCGGCTGCGGCAATGCACGAAAGCGCATGTGCACTTGGAGACGCAGACACACAAAAGTGCAAGTTTTTGCATTGTCAGTGTGTACAGCGAAGTACTCGCAATCATAACGGAACTAGCAATTGTGCATGTGCCGTCGTACGCGCTCTTCCGAAGGAAATCTTTCGAGTCACAAAGCGGTGTTTTTCATTTGAGCGCCTATCATGCTATAGGAATTGTATGGGCTTTCGATGGTGTAGGTGGCGTGTTTGGTTCGGTGTCGGAACGAATGCGTGAGGTTCACGTTCTATGGGCGCACTTTTATCGCCGCATCCGTGACAGGTTGCGTAGTGTACGTGCGGTGGACGGAGTCCGCAGCTACAGACGTCGACGAAGCATCGCTCCGAAAGACGGAGGACGTAGACGAACAGTGGGCAACTGCGGCGGCAATCGATGGTGGCCGGGGCGGCTGCGAGCGAATGCAAATAACTCTTCCCTGCGTGTCTAACGTATTTGCGAGGCCTCGTACGGTATGTCTGGCGAGCGCTATTTCGCCGAAACCCTCCCCGTCTGCTGTCAGCCTGTGTATGCGATTGAAAGGGGGCGAAAGAATGGGAAGCGGGCCGGGACGCTGCGTCGGCGATACACTGCGATGTGCACAGAGGGCGCAGATCGGGGACCGAATAAGTGAACTGACGTTTGATGGGCATATATCGCTGGAGAGCCCGGGCTCCGTTCGAGAAACAGCACACCGACGATTTATGATTCGCGTGCTTAATGCGACTGAAAAGCGCGATTGCAAAAGGAACGATATAAGAGTGCGAATCCATGAGAGAGACTGACTCCGAAAAACAAGATCTCTTTGAGCATTATTCAACGACGTAAGAGGTGGGCTTTGTAATGTCATTCTTCTTCTGCTCATTTTCATCGAAACGATTGCCCCAACATGCCGCTTCATCTCTTGAAAGAATCGCTGCTCTTTTCATCGATATTTTCACATCCACCGCGGTTTCCCAAAATATGATTGTCCCATACTCGCCTGTTTGATGAGCTTTCTAGTCAGTTCCATAGAAGCCTTTACACTAGCTATAGGCTTGTCCAAGTGTGCCGAAAAAGGAGTCATAGCGGAAAGGTGTGACGTGCGTGATGGCACGGCTCTTCGCTGCGGCAGATTTTACGTGCCTCGGACTAGCCGATCTTTAAAAGACCAGTCCGACGTGTTTCACGCGTCTGTCAACTGTGCTATTAATGGGTTGTGTGTGTACGCGTATAGTTTGGCGACGAACCGCGCCCATTTTCGACCGACCAACCATCAGCACGAGAGATGATTGTGTTTGTGTGTGAACGGGGATAGCGTGGGAAACAGCGGGCGGCAAGGTGAGAAGACAATTCCCTGACATGACGTCATCCATCGGCGATGATCGCTCGTTGGTGGCGGTATGTGTGTGTGCGTGGTGTATCGCACCCAAGCGTCGTCGCGCGAACCTTGTTTATCATCTGCTCCGGCGGCGGCGCGACGTCGCGCGGTCGCCGCGCATGCGTCATGGTCTCAGCGCCCACCTCGGTCGGCGCCGGTCGAGGAAGGCTGGGGCGGCTGATGACTGGCCAGGGCTGGCCCGTCATGGCCATGTGCGTTCCGATTCGCGGCGACTAGTAAAAAACAGCAACAGACTAGCACACATACACATGGTTCCCACGGGCGCCAGAGCTAAGATCAATTCCGCGTTTACGTCACACACGCTTTCGCATCATGAGAGAGGCGGGACCTTGGGGGGTTTCCCCAACCAACGAGCATGTAGTGCAAATAGCCAAGACGACGAAATCGTCACGTGAATGAGAGAGCAGCGATCTTTTATTTTATTCCTGTCACGTCCGCCGTCCTTAAACGTCGTCAGCGTTTTCTTGCTCCTGTTACATCGACACTCGGGTTCACTATTTCTACTTTAAGTTTCCATCTAATGCAAATCATTATTTGTCGAGAAATGATGGTATGATAAGATAAAGGAAGGAGGAATAAAGGGATATTCACCGAAGATTCGCCAGTGGTGTACTTAAGCTTACGAAAGGGCTGCTAAAGGCAAATTATGGTCGGAAAAGCTTTTTAGAAGCGGCGTGTAGAGTGAGATATATTGGGACCACTTGATCACCCTTCTGGTCGATGTGGGTATATTTTGCATAGAGAAAACCTCCTTTCTCCTTCTTGACTAACATAATCGAAGTGCAGTGATATTTTGCGAGTTCTGATCTAAGAGAAAGCCAGCTTAATAAGCCTACTGTGTGGTAGTGTTAACAGTTCTACTTTTAGTGCAATGGTTAAAAACCACGTATGAATGGGGTTAGATTTGTGGGGGGGGGGCTTAAATTCTTTCACATTCATGACTTAGTGAGCTGTTTTTTTCCTCTTTTTCTTTTGTGTACTGCATGGGATTTATGTTAGTAATTGTTTTTCTTTAGGATCAAAACTTATCGAATGGTGGAACACCGTATGGTGCTGATCGGTATGCGGCCACAGCCGCAGCGGTAGCTGCCGGAGCGGGTTCGATGCTCCATGGCATACCACCGAAGCATGCTCAACTTGCCGGCGTTCAGCAGCAAGAATGGCAGCAGCCACGTTCGCCTATGCCCTCCGGTGAGCACTCTTCAATGCTCACTTCGAAAGTAAGAAGGATAGTAAAAGATGGAGACTGATGCTAGAAGGATCAAAACCCCTGCGGAGCAAATGGTCCAAGAGGGGTTCATTTTGCGCGCGCACTGCCGCCCATTCTCTCAGTCGCGATTACATTTTCTGCGATTTTCATAATTTCTTTCAGATGTTTGATCGTTCTGGTTTTTGATTTGTCATATTGCAGATGGTCAGCAAGTCCCTCATCAACCTCAGCATCCCTATCCAGGTGGTTATCCACCTCAATTCATGCAAGGTCGACCATCTGGATTTCCTTGCTATCCGGGCTATCCTCCTATGCCTCCAGGGCAGCCGAACTATCCAGGCAGCGCCCCTCCACCGGTCGCCTACCCCCCTCATATGATGCGACCGCAACAGCCAGAACTTGTTCGCATGCCTCAAGGACCAACACCGGCTGAATGGGCTGCTCAACAGCAGCGTGCCCTCAAGGTGAAGCACTAAATGCATGATTTGTGAATGCTTCAATCACCGATCTTCTTCCAGGAAGGCAATCCACCAACTCCAGCAAGTATCCCGGCACCAAGTCCTGCCGCGTCATCTGTGGCAGATGAGTCTATGGATGACAAGTCCCGTTTGGAGTCGCCATCTTGGTCGAATCAAGGACAGGTATGATTAAATTATGTTGAAATGACAACCTATGCATTTACACTGATGAAGGAGCTCGATTTAGCGTACTCCACACCCCAGCGGACCTCCTCACCCGTCAGGAATGATGATGCATCCAGGAATGATGCCACCGCAAAGTATGATGCCGCCTGTGATGCAGCCGGCCACTCCTGCAGGCCCACGTAAGGAGAGCATAGTGGATAAACTCGTGAGTAATTACTGATTAGTTATCATTAACTATTTATTTGTGTCTGTATAAAAACAGTTTTGGTAGAAACAAATTGCCATCACAGGTTGGGCCACCAACAGCCGCGAATCCACCTCGGGTGATGCCTGAACGGCGTATGTTTTTTGAGCGCCTCGTTCAATTCTGTGAGCAACATGGTGAGCCGATCACCATGATACCGCAGGTAGTGTTTCTGATTATCACAATTGCGTTTTGTATGCTGTTTGTCCCCGTGTTTATGCTGAGCTCTATCATTCTGCAGGTTTCGAAACAAAACGTTGATTTGCATCGGTTGTACATCGGTGTTCGAAATCGTGGAGGGTTTGAGCAGGTAAGAGATGTGCTTTTCTGACTGCGTTGCCGGACAATAACAATAGAACGTGTAGGTAATCCGTATTTCACCCCTAATGCATTAAAGTTCAGGTAACTAAAGACAAAGCGTGGAAGGCAATTTGCACCGAAGCCAATCCCGAGATCTCGCAGTCGTCGGCTGCTGGTTATCAGCTTCGAAAACACTATGAGAAACACTTGTTGCTGCTTGAATGTGTGGAGACAGGTCGCCGTCCAGAAGACGCGGTCGCATTTGCCGATGGCCTTAAGAGGCAACGGAGGAAGGAACCTGCCGCTACGGCTGCTGCTGCCGCCGCTGCTGCAGCTGGAGGAACACCAAGTGGATCTCTGCCCCCTTTTCCGGGTTAGTTTTTTGCTAATGTCAAACAGTTGTGCGCGCTTAGTACTTTTATTCTGTTTTCTGATTACGCTTTGAAAATTGTGCTGACAAAGATAGTTCATATTGCGAAGGCAAAACAAGTGACTGGAATGAATCGCTGCTGATTGGTCTAGAAGAAAAGCCGATGAAGAGCTAATATGATGTGAAAGAGGTTTCCAAGAAGTGAAACCAATCTATCTAAATATGGTCCTCTTTATTGGCGTGATGCTACTATTTTCACGTGTTCCGTCGGGAAATAGATATGTCAAGAATAAGCTGTTAGTAATGTCGATGGCTAATTAACGCTGTGTCCCTTTCTTGTGTGCTAGTCGAGGTGTGACATAGGTCTCATTAATGCTGTCGACGGATGCGGTTGGCAAGGCGACGTTGTTCGCTCATCAATACAGTATGAACATGCGTCTGCTTAAGTGCTGACAGAAAATGTGCGCTTCTCCATCAGTGCACACAGCGAACTGAAGAGTAAGCCAAGTGATTTCTATTTGTTGAAAACATAAGTCGTAAGGGAAGATTGGGAGAGAGCACGAATGTGTTTCATGAAAGAGTTGGTGTTATTTAGCTCAGTGCGATGCTCGCTCCGGCTACAAGAGAATTCTCGTTTAGTATGGCACTACCATCTTTTCGTGAATCGTTCTGTGATCAGGTATCGCTATGCGCAGGGCGCTACCAATGTTTTTGACTAGGCCAGGTCCTAAAGTGATAGATTGGCTGCTGTGGGTACCGCTCCCGAACGTACAAAGTGCGAATAACCAAGAAAGATTTGATAAACTTGAGTAGAGGGTTCCGTGGAGATGCATTCAATATGATGTGACTGGCGGAAAAAAAGTCGCGACAGGATCGTCGCAGTCATGTGAAAATGGAAGGATGATACGCTAGATGTGAGAACTATTTAACAATAGTGGTCGAAAGTCGGACGATAGTGCCTTACTGAGGTATCTGTAGTCGTCTGTCAGGCTTCTCACCCCCCGGCGATGTCGGTACTCTCTCGAGGTGATTATGCGTTGCTGGGCGTTCTCGCCTCATCTTTCTCGTTCTGCGACTCTGGCACCTGCTGTTCAGACCGCCTCCTCTCTGTGGCCGGTGCCGCTGTTGCTCGTGCCTACGAAGGAACAGGCTCTTTCCGGCTTGACAGTAGATTTCGGATCAGCGCTCATTTCAATCATCCTATCTGTTTCACAGATTTGTCCCTTGATTGCACATGGCCAAGTCATTGCCATTTTCTTGCTATTTACTACCACGACATTTCGGCGATGCTGAGCAGTCACCCTTCTTAGAGCAAAATTTGTTGTCGGTTCTCAATAACGATGAAGTCTGATCATATTTATAGTTTTTTACTTGCCATTAGAACTTGTTTTTCTTCGCACGTCACATGCGCTAAGTGATGTTGTTATCGTGCTGATTGACTTTCATTTGTCTGTTTGTTCTCTGATTCACATCTAATTTCGTCGAAACGCACGTGGTTCTTTGCCGATCTTTGACCGTTGTAAGAGAATGGATATGCTGTCGAAAACGATATTCAGGAGACTCACACGGGACGACGCCCTAGAATTACATCAAATCTCACTGACTGACTTGATCAACATTTCACTACCAAAGAGAGCTGAGTATTTCGGCGGCGGTGCCTATCCGGCCGCCTCCAGCACACTGCCGTCGACGAGTTTCTCTCCGTCGCCTCAGCCATTACTGATGGGCGCTCGCACAGCCATCGCCACTGCAACATGGTATCCACAACATCCACAACATGGAGGTGGATACTTGTCAGCGCCTGTGCCGCAAGCGCGACCGATCACAAACGGCCCGTGTCCATCGTCGTCATCGACATCTCCATCGCAACATTTTTACCCGCAACCGACCACTTACGGTGCTCTACCACAGAATTCGATGAAGATGTCACCGAATGCCTCGCCGTACGCTCAGTATGCGCTCAACTATTACCATCATCAAAGCGTTCGAGAACGGGAGCGAGAGGCATATTATCGGTCTCGCAATATGATGTTGCCACAGTCCGACTGGCGACCTTACGGTGAGTGGGGAACAGTTCTGGTGTTATCGTTACCATTTTTGTTGCGGTCTAGCATTTATCGCAGTGTGGTGTTATCTGAAGAAATTTCGCGGTTCCGAGACGCGCGCGTTGTGATAGCGCCGGCGGCGTCGAGAATAAAAGTCTAGCATTGTGGTGAAGAGTGTCCGACGTGAATTTGCGTGCGCTCGTATGTCCCGCAGTCGTTGATGGGCGGCTGTTCTCTGGGAGTTTGACGGGAGAAATTCTGTTTCCTCGCCAGCTGACCCCCTACCTTAGTGCAAGTTTTCTATGGCGCACCGCGCTTTGTTAAGAAGGCGCGGTTCAAGCAATAGCAAGGAAATAAATGATTTCTCTTTATTGGTGGGTTTACGGTCAGTTCTAAACGCGTCTTTGTGGACGAGATCAACAAGAGATGCAGTCGTTTTTGTTGTTGTTTTCACCTGTGAAACAAGGTACTTTCGCACTTTTGGCACGATTGCATCTCATTGTGCTGCACAGCTGTCCGTGGTATCGATTTCAAATGAGCGTCACACACAATTTTTTTTAGTGAAAATAGTCCATATAAGAGCGATGGAAGGGTCTCGTATATGTTGTGTTTGCTGTGTCTTTATTGCTGAAGGTGGCGATGGCACTAATTTGGTAGATTTTCCACTTTCATGGATTTTCACAAATAAGTGTGGTGATCTCTAAGAGAGATACTTTGATAGGATAGTCTTTATCCGGATTTCCGGCTTGCACATGATTAGATGATGTTTTTTGTGGTTGCGAAATGTTGATGAAGAACTCTGTAGTATTGATTGCATAATTAATTGATAAGTGACGTTATAGTTTATTTGCACTTCATTGTCCAGGAATTCTACAGTAGAATGCATTGTTGAGATTTCTTCGTAAAATTGTCGGCTAGTAATGACAAGCCGTCCGATACGGTGTTGTCATGGAAACTTCTCGTTGAGGTGTGGGTTCGAGCTGCTGTGTGAAACCATGTCGATATTACGTTGCGCATTGGATGTGCGTGTGTGTATGTGCTCCAATCGTATATCAGTAGACGATGATAATGTGCGATCGCGAAACACGTTATTACCTTTTTGCTGTCAGCGTGAACACCACATATACACATAAGCTGGAACACATCTGTGGTGTGTGCTGCAGCAGCTGATCGCCACGTTGTCAAGTGAAGTGAAAGTGTGGCACAATAGCGTCAATCATGTTTTTTGGGCGCAAGTTGCAATTCGGAGCGGTTTTTTGGTGAACACGGAACAAATCGAGCACATTAAACAGCTCAAGTGGACACTAAAGTTGTCAGAATGATGCGCTGCCGAAAGATATCATCGTGATTGAACCATTTCTTCCCCATAATGACAGGCTGTGAAAACGCTGATGTAAAAAAATAGTCGCATAAGAAACAGTGAGCATTTATCAAGGCAGCAAAATGGTTCTCATTAGGAGTGCCCACAGAAAGGTCAACAAGTGTAAGGATTTTTCAGTGAAATCAACAATAACTCGGAAAGCCTTTGTTAGGTAACACTACATGTAGGCGAGATGAGTGAGACCTATAGGGAGCGCGTGTTCGCTCGTGATTAACGAAAGAAGCTGTATTTATAAATTTCCTTTTTTTTCAAATCGTTCGAAATGCACAATTTTTGAAGTTTGAGTTCTTGAGACCGTTATCTCTTCATTTATGGTAACAATTCTAATGCCTTAACGTTTAATCTATACCTGAGTGGGTGCTGAGTGACGTCAGCTGAGTGAAAGTTATAGCACACAACGTCAAAAAATATAGCGTCGCAACAGATTTCTATATAATTTGATTTTTTTTGCTTTTTATGTGAGGTAATACATTTTTGTATCGTTTTGAAAGATTTTAAACCATTTTTTTCTAATTTAAGGCCCTCCTCATGCCCAACCGCCTCCTGGTCAGGATCCAGCGTTGTACTATCAACAACAGCAGCAACAAGCGGCAGCTCATGGTTTTCCGCCGGGCACAGTTCCCACGGGACCTCCCGGCGCTCCTGGAACGTATACGGCCGGTGCATACCCTCCGCGACTTCCGCCGAGCACCGCGCCTATGCGAGCCCCACATCCGCAACCGCATATGGTATGTTGCTGTATTTTACGTCGTTTGCCGCAACTGATTTGGACAAGCTTCAAAAGAGAATAAAAATGTTTTGTAGTTCCTAAAGATCGCAACTTTTGTCTTGTGAGTGCTCAAACTTTTTCAAATTAATACAGTGGATGGAAGTAATGAATGTTCCATATTTTACCAGTGCTGATCGTCTTTCCTTTTCAGCCGGGCGTCCCGCCACAGCCAGACCTCTCCCAAATGGATGAGCAGCAAAGACAGCATTACTTTATGCAGCATCAATATCACCAGCAACAAATGGCCCATCAGCAGCAGCAACAACATCAGCAACAACAGCATCAACAGCAACAGCAACAACAGCAGCAGCACAATTACAGCAACAACAGCAACAATGCACCAACAACAACTGCAGCAGCAGCAACAACAAGCCCAGCAACAACAACAGGCCCAACAACAACAGCAAGCAACAACAACAACAACAGCAACAAGCACAACAGCCTCCGCAGCAGAACCTAGTTGCTCCCAGCAACCCTAGTTGCTCCCAGTCAACCCACTCAGCCTGCCACTCCTGGGCGACCCGGCTCTGTCCAGCCTGGCTCTGTTCAGCCTGGCTCGGTTCAACCGGGCTCTGTCCAACCTGGTTCTGTTCAACCTGCCACTCCTGCAGCGCTACAGGTTGGGAATTTGTTTTAGAAAGTTTTGCCTTCAAGTAAATTCACCTCTCTTGTTTGCTGTTTTCTTGAAGACAATTTTCAGATGGACAATGCAAGCCAATCGGGTAGTCGTGCTCCCAGTACGGGTCCTGCTGCTAGTGCTGCATCACCAGATAGCAGTTCGCGTATGAGTGCTGGTGTGGAGTCGACTGAGCAACGTCCTGGATCAGCTGCAGTGGGAACACCAGCTGCGACACATACTCCTGGTCCTCATTCTGTTCCTCAGCCGTCGACTAGGTAAGTTTTTTTTTTTGAACTTTTTTGATCTCATTTTTGCACGGTTGCGCCCTCAGCGGTTCATTCTTCCTACCCTCTTAATTCTGATGTGGATAGGGCGGGATGGTGTGGTGGTTAGAGGCGCCAATAAGTGTACACCCAGGTACTGTCTTTCAACATCAGTCTGGTTCACTAAAGCATTCCATCGTCCCGATTGCATTCCTGTTCCTCTGTTAGTGAAGAGAAATTATGGCAAAAAAAGTAGTGCTTCGCTTCACAATGGTATCTTTGGGTAGGGGTCCCTTTGATTGCCGTGTCGTTGTTGGGCTACTGTGAGCGATAGTTTGAAGAATCTCACATTCATTTTTTCCATAGCGTTAGCGTTGAGCGACAAGCATTGAACACACGCTTTCACTCCGTACATGCAAACGACGATGGCATTTGTATGCAGTATGCTTACGTGGCGCCGGCGCGCGTTTATTGTGGGAAGGGAAGGCGCGTCGCGACGATCGCTCATCGGCCAGCCGTCATCAAGCGCCGCCGTCGTCCGTCCATCCATCCATCCATTCAGTCATTCAACCAGTTGAGCTTCGCGTTCTGTTGAGATCTTCTTCCATGCTCTCCCTGTACGCAACTTTGTGACGAGAAGTTGTCCTCGTCAGCGACGGATCGCGGTGATTGTCAGGCCGACCAACCATCGTCGGCACATCGCGACGAAGGTATGGGCGATGGTGGGATGACCTTGTGCACGCCCGGTTTGCGCCACCGCGTCCCGTAGCTGCTGCGATGACGGCGGCCCTACCCCGCGGACGTTTCTTGCGACGGTTCCATTGATTCAGAGGCCTATTGACAGGTGTTTCAGCATTTTGGTAATACCTTTGGCAAGTTACATCAGTGATAGAGGAGTGCCTGCATATCGACAGATCTGCTTTTGGTGTATCTGCTCATATTTCGACTTCCTTATAAATAGAATGTTTGGCACAACTTTATATGTTGGGTTTATACTTGGTGTTAGCTTGATAATCGTGCTAATATAGCTCTTTGGATTTCGTATCCTTGTAGCCAAATCAACATGTTTTAACGAGTCCTTGATCATTGGTTCTCTGCCCTGCACGAACTGTCTCACTTGTCGATTTTCGGGGTTCACAAGAATAAGTGTCGTGTACTGTGACATTTAACTTGTTAGTAACCTGAGCAAACATGGGAGTTCACGTTTTTACGGCTCGCCATGGGCACCATTGTTCGTCGCCTTTTTTGCGCAACGCCGTCTGAAAACGATGGAAATCGTTGTTCCTAAGTGCGCGAGTGCTTATCGTTATGCTGATATGCTCAATCAAACGTCACGTTACAGTATGGCTGCTGTTGGGCCTCCAGGGCAGCCAGCTGGCACGCCGCAACCGCCTGCGGCTTCATTCTACGGTCAGCCGGCGCCAATGTATCCCAATGGTCCAGCTCGTTTACCGGGTGAGTCGTTTAATTTGGGGTAGAATATTCTTCTGTTGTTGATTTCCATATAAATGTTGTTGATTTCCATATAAAAATTTTTTAGCTGGTTATCCCGGAGGCTATCCTTACCATCCTGCTCATCCTAGTGTTCCGCCTGGACATCCAGGTGGGCCACCTCCACAACAACCGCCACAATTTGCACCCGCTCCCCACCCTGCTGCTCATCCTGCCCATCCACAGCATCAGCAGTACATGCAACAGCAGCAGGTGAGCCTTGAATATATCCGATTCCTTGGTGAATTATATTATCAGTCACTTATCTTCGCTTCTTTGGTGGATCAAATTCATGTTTTGTAAAATCCCCGTTTTTACTATGAACAGTGAATGGTTGGGTTGCATGCTAGTTAAAGCATTCACTGCCACACAAGTATTTCGCCAATTTTGAGAGTTGAAGATAATCGAAGCGATGCCATCTGGACTCACTTGATTTTCTGACATGGTAAAATTTCTTGAATGGGGTCCTCCTATTATTATAAAATTTAGTGCCTCGGCCACTTTGCAAGGTTTGCTATTTCAGAGGTTTTTTTTTGTAAATTCTAGCATAAGCTGTGGTATATGGTTTTGGGTAAATGTCTTTTTTTAACTTTTTGTGTGTCCCTTGTGCTACACTTGCTCATCCACTATTTTGACAATACTCTTCTCTTGCCCAAATTGTTAGAAAAGAAAAATTTTGAATCGGTTCCGAGAAATTCGCATTCAGTTCTCATGGTAGCACTGCTAGTGCAGCTTATTCGAACAGTTTTTAGTTTCTTAAATTTTCCTTATAGTAATTTAGCCTTAGTTTTTTTCTTTTCTGAAACTCCTTCTTCTAGATGTGGCATCAAAGAAGCGGTTACCCTGCTCCTGGGCAAATGCCTCCGCAGGCAGCTAGGTATGGATATCCGCCAAGGATGCCTCCGCCTCAAGGGGCTCCTACTCAGCAAAGCACACCATCACCTGGTGCTAACAAGATGAGAGTGAGTCTGAGCAGTTGCACTTGGCATTCTGCTTCAACATTTCATATGGGTGTACCTGAAATTCATTTCTTCAGTACGCTCCGCAAGCGCCACAACCACAGCAAGCAGTTGCACCGCAGCAGCAACAGTACCCTCCACGGCCGCCCCAAATATCCGCCTCGTACCCGCCAGTAGCTACTCAGACTGCTCCTGCTCCTACTCCACTCGTCCCGCCATCAATGTCATTTTCTCATCAACATCATTTCCCTCATGGTAGCGTTGAGGCGACTGTCATCAGCCAGAAACGAAGACGTAAGATCATGGCGAGGGAGTTGATAAATGTGAGTTTTGAGTTGTAATAGCAACGGTTGTTCATTCTTACAGAGCCATTATCTTTTCTTATAGGCTACTCCGCGACGTTTGATCATGGCGCTTCGTAGCGGTATGGAGGCTGAGGCAATTTGGGCTATCAATGCATTGAATGTACTTCTGTATGACGACACGAACCCCCACCCTAGCCTCAATCAAATGCCTGGTCTTTTGAATGTGATCATTGAGCATTTCTGGGCTACTCTGTCGGTCCTCTTTCCGGATACGTTCCCCGTAAGTTTCTTGATACTGTACCACACGCATTTGCTCGCAACTGTTATCGTCATCATGTGAAATTGATGCCTTATTTTGACATCTTTAAGCTCGGTGAGCCGTCTCAGCTTCAAATTGCCGAAGGAGACCCTGAAGCTTTACGTTTGCCTTACCTTACGAATGGCAATGCCCACGAGCAGGTGAAACAGCCCGTTGCAGTGCGAAACCCTGAACAGAAAAAGAATTACAATAAGGTAAGTTGTGGTTGTGGTTCCTCTTTGATCAGTTACTACAACATGTAGGATTCCAGTGCTCACGTACGGGTAGAAAGATCAAAGTGCTGGAGGCCGAAATGCCGGAGCTGCTCAAAAGGAAATTGATGCTAGAAGAGGGCCCTAGTTGCCTGCCCATAGACGGTAAGTGTCTTGAAAAAGTGCTTTTGCGCAATGAAGAAATGCGTTCCTTTTTAGAAACACTGACGGCAGACTATGTTGAGGAAAGAATACAACTAGGGCTTGGCGGAGGCCTTGCAGAGCGGGTAGCTCTTCGCCTTCGAACCGAATGGCATGCCTCAAAAACGCAAAGCCGAGCAAGGTTCAGCTGTAGTATAGATAAGGACGAATGTAGTGCCGAAGCAAAAGCTAGTAGTTCGACAGTGATCAAACAGGAAGCAAAAGAAGAAACTGGAGAGGTATGTTTATTGTTGTGTTCGTGCTGAAAAATGTGGTTCGTAATTCATATGGGGATGCTTTAAGACGCCAGAAATTGTCATGCTTCGCCGAGGGCGCAATAACGAGTGTTGCGATGAAGCGAACGAATATGAGATTCGATGGCCTCGAGCTACTGCGCTAACGGACCGCAACGAGACGCTACAACGATTCGTTAGTCAATTTAATTGTTGCAAAATTTCTCTTTGTTCTATGTTTTAAAGTTCGCTTTCACCATTTTGGTCTAGTTTCAATATAGCAGAATTTTTCGCGCTATATTACATTCTATCGGGAATTGTTGTAAGTAAGGCTAATCGGTTCTCATCGTTCCTGTTGAGTGTTCTAATAAAGCTGTCCTTTTTACGGTTTTTGCTTATTTCGGAATCCCTGTGGCCTCTTTTCGAAATGATTGCAATGAACTTAACACCCACAGATTCACAGTAAAATATCATTCCTCGATAAGGGGAAACTCTTAGAATGGTAACTAAGTTCGTTGCGTGGTTTTATTAACTTTTTGAAATTATTGCTCCAGTTTTTAAATTTGTGTTTTTTTTTACATTTCCCGTTAGTAACGAATCTAATTTAGTCTCTTCGTGCCTTGGCGCTATCAAACATACTACGCGGTTTCTCATTCCTTCCGGGAAGCGAACATCTGCTCTGTACTCATAGTGGATTATTGTACATCTTGGGACGATTCCTGCAGCTCTTAGTTGTTGAAGCTCCAGTCCAACGTGCAAAACCTGCTCCAAAGATTGAAGTGGTACGTTCGTACTATTAATGTTTTGTTTTGGCTGAACAGGGTATTGATTTTTCAAGTAGTAATTCCCAACATTTATCTTCTGCCTGTGGTTTGTTGATTAGTGTTCGCTCCTGCTTCTTTCCTGCTTTTAAGACATGGCTTTTTTCTCAGTCACGGCTTGTATTTTTCCGCAATTACAGTAACTTTTTTTTCGCAGGATGCCCCTTTACCGGAACCTGAATCATATGAAACAGTAAGAACTCGAGCATTATCTCTGCTCGACTGCGACGATGCACAGCAGGTGCTGTTAGTTGAAACGGCAAATCAGCTGAGGGATGATGCGTTTGTGATGCTTTGCCACATGAGTGTAGCGGTACGTTTTTATGTGGGTAGTGAAGCTTCCATTTCATTTGTTCACGTTCTAGTATTTGTTAATACATACGTTTATATTACTTCCAGCTTGACCTGTTCGATGTGCCTGACCGATTGGCTTATCCCATTTACGATGGTATACTGCACTGGTGTTCGACAAGCGTTCCAGAAGCAACAGATCCTATTCCGCCTGCGGCAGTCTCACCAAGGTATGTTAGCCTCTTCTGGTTTCGTTTTATTGTTGGCGAATGTATTTTCTTTTATTGCTGTCTTTGCATTATGTCCATTTACTAGCCAATAGTTATTGCGATTTCCCTTTGTTCCTAGTCTCCCTTTTTAAAGGTTTCATCAAGGTTGCACTTTTCCAAAAAGAAAATTCAAACTTTATCTGCAGGAACTATGCGCTCGAGATAATGTGCAAGATGTCAGTGTTGGAACGAAACGTGGACATGTTGTTATCCACTGGAGCATGGCCGCGAATAGAGAAAATTGTTCGCATGCTGGCGAAAATGTTGAGTATGAGCGAGGAAACACACCATCGGTGCGTAATTTCCCAAATTGACTGGTTGCTTACTTCATTGAATTTTACAATTTTTTTTTGTTCAAAGAATTTGTTTATAGTGAGTTTGCTATCGTTATTCTAAACGCTTTCTGCAACGCATCTGAAGCGGTGTGCTATGTTGCTGCTATGCAATCGCCAACAATCGCAAATCTCGTCTCATTCATCGAAGCATCTGATCAGAGCATGCACCAGGTATAATCTTTAGTCTTCCAAGCGAATTCATGATTTACTCTCGTAGTAGCAAAGAGTGTTTCATTCTAGTACACTTCCGTTTTGCATCTCTTATTTTACTTAAGGTTATGCAAACGCATGGGATGCCTGCTTTACGTGATAATCCGGAAATGATGGGTACCTCTGTGGGAATGCTGCGACGAGCTGCTGCGATGTTACGTCTTCTAGTCAAAGTCCCTGATGCGTACCGCGTATATGCAAAGTTCCAGCAGCGGTTACTTCAATTCACTATGAGTCAGCTGGTGAGTACTTTCTACAATAAAGTTGCCACCGTATGTGAAATCATGAATACTACTGCTTACACTCTTTGTAGCATAAGTGGGATACAATTATTTCTCGAGAATGTTCTTGCGCAACCCAGTTGTTGTTCAAGTGCACCTGTCTCATACCATCCTTACTACAGTTCCATCATTTAATTTGATTTTGATCGAGTATCTTGAGTTTCAGATGGATTCGCGAGTTGCGGGTATGATAGCAGATGCTCTATATGAGATTCAAGCGCTGCTAGGCAAGGAAAAAGCTTCCAATGTAAATACGAATGAGGCTAATCACAATCATGACGGAGGTATGCTTTTTATTTTACTTTCTTTTATGAAGCTTTCCAGCAGAAATGAAGCACTATACCATAGATTAAGACGGCTTTGCTTGAAATACTAACTTCCTTCAGTCGTTTTGATTTTACCACTGCTGAATATTTTCGTCTCTAAAAATGTTCCTCATCGTGATGTACCCCAATCTTGCTTCGTTCAATCATAGGCGATGGAGCCACTTTTTTTTACCGAATCTTCGAACAAACTTTCTTGACGAAAATTTACAAAAACCTCTCTGCTTAGAATATCATGGTTAAATATTTCAATTTTACAAGTTTTGAATGTTTTTTCCTTTTCACTGGCATCTCTACTGTTTCTTCTGCTTGCCAATTGTCTAGAAATGATTTTTTACATAGAGTAGATGTAGTTGTTCGTGCGTTCCTTTTATCCCTGTCAAATGACTTGTAGGTTACCCGGAAAGTTTTTCCTCCAAATATCCTATCATCATGGCTTAAGAATTTGCGAAACAACAAGGCAAAATATCTATTCTCGAAAAGAATAGTTTAGATTATAAAAAGATGCAAGAAAATTGTTTTGGCGGATATTTTTCCGCCACTGTATACCCTGACGAGGATGTAGATATCTGTGTAGTGTTTTATGAAACTGTAAAGAACTCACAATGTTTTCAAAGAGGCGTGCATGTTGAGAATCACGAGCCACATTATAAGGCTTGGACTTCCATCTTATTTCTGGAGTTTTGGTAAGCAGCAAGCAAAATTAATTCGAAAAAAAAAAGACTGCCCCTTCCCCAAAGTTTGCTTTGCGTGAAACTCATTCTATTTTTTTCCTTGTTTAATCCATTGTAGTCAAGTTCTGTTTTATCAATTTCATATATTGGTACTTTAGATGCATCTGAAGTGGTAAAATCCGAGAATGCTGCGGACGACACGTCGTCTTCTGTATCTACGGATGTTGCAACTGAAAATGTTGTTAATGACGATTCTGCTTCACAAGCGACTATTAACGGTGATGCCACAACTCAAGCACTGAAGAAGACCGCCATGAAGCGATCCGGAATCCATGACGACGTGAGCCTTCTATTCTGATTTATTATAGCTAGATTTTTTTTCATGTGTTTTAGTTACGACTTAATTCTTCTCAAATTTAGTGTGTTACCAAAGCACCATCATCAAAACGAGCCTGCTTAGAGAACGGGTATGAGAAGAAGAACGGGAAGTTGGATAGCAGTCCTTTGAAGTTGAAAGAAACACGGGCAGAAAACGGATCGATGACCGCTGTCGCATAGAGCGATATTCACTGGTATATCGTTCAACGAAAACTGATTCTTTTAGCGCCATCACTTGCCACGTGCCGTCGTTTCGCCTCAGTCCAAAATTTCATAACCGCTGATGATATCTGTCTGTGCGTGTCTAGGTGTCTGTGCGTGTGTACGTGTACGTGTGTGTATACCTTTCATATACGTGGAACTCAATAACGGATGAGAGTCATTTCGATATAGAGCATCAGATGCGTAGCGTAGGTATTGTTGAATACCGGTAGGGCCTCCAACGGTTGGCCCCTCTCAGTAAGGTCCTCGTTTGTCCGGTTCTTCTTTTCTGTTGTCTTTTTCATCCTTCATTTTTAATCATTGTCTGTCCCTTTTTTCACTCCTCTACTTATGTCCGTGTATTTTTAATTACGGCTCGGGACAAACCATGTAAGTATCGCTCCTATATGTAGGCCATATAGGCCTATATGTGACTTCTATCCTAGATTGTACGTTTTGACCCCGCGATATTGGCTATTGTCAGGTTGTGTATGCAAGCGACGCCATCGCTATTCATCCACTATTTCTACTCCTATGCTAGTGCTTCTCTACTGTTCGTACACAAATTTTATTTTCGATCCGGTTGTAGTGTACTTGACCTGATCTAGCAGTAGTAAGTATGCCGTAACCCTGATTCAACACATGGTCTTCATCATCATTATTATTATCAGTTTTTTTCATCATCGATATTTTTTTAAATGTTTCGTGCACCTGGGAGTATCGGGTCAAGATTTCTATGTGAATGTGGTTTTGTATGCGTTGTTTGTCTCGGCGGGAACCGATCCGGGGGCGCTCAATCGCCACGGCTTCGTGTTGATCCCTTGGTAAACCTCAACTCAAGTCGTCCTTCCCTGTTTTGTTCTAATATAAATTGCTCAGCCAATGCTGCTTTGTGAAGATTCAATTCCTTCCCTTTCCATTTTCCACATATAATATACGATGACTAATGATAAGGTGATTTTTTCGTTTATGTTTCATCTCTTCTTTTTTTTTCGTTTGCGCGCGTTCTGATTTTGTGCTCTCTACTGCTGCTAACGGCGCCGTCTTATACTGTAAGTTATTACATTTTGAAACCAAGTTGCGTTGTTTAGAATCTCCTCCTTCTTATCATCGTTCGTTTGGTTCATTCGTTCGTTCATTCGTTCTAGGGGCATACATGTTGACTAAATAATATTAACTTATGTATTTGTTGGCTACGTGGACCGCATGAGTTGCGCTGTGTATATTCTCTTCTTCTTCTCTCCGTATGATGTTTCTTTGAGATACATGTGTATGTTTCTCGAGTCAGGAATAAAAATGATCTATAAATATGTGTTTTCAGGATTGTGTATGTTGAAGCTGGGTTCGCTGCCTATGCGGTTTTTGACGTAGAAGTTTGACGTAGGAGTTTTCACTCCATACTTAAGATTAGTGAATGCTGCCAAAAAGTACGTCTTATTCGGGTTCTGTCCAAATGCCGTCTTTTAAATTCCACAATTTAGTTCAAGATCCGTTTACGTCCTTTATGAAGCTCACACTTTTTTCTCATTTTTACTTATTGTTGCATTAGTGGTCTACAGGGGGTCCCATAAATATTGCACCAATTTTCTTTACTTGTAACTTCTCGCAGAATGGATGTATTTTCAGATGGTTATACACATTTATGAGCCATAAAAGAAATGCCCCCTTCCCCGCCCTATTGCTGCTATCATAGCTCCCAGTTGCTTCGAACGCAACGCAACTTTGCTGTGGCCTGCACGACATTCTATGGTGTCCTCTTCGAACTTTGCAGAGAAAAGGCTCCGGCTCATCCATGTGGATGCAATGTTTAGTGCAGGCTCTGCCCCCTAACATAGCCCACATAGGATGGTCCAGCACGTTGAAATCAAGGGATAGGAGAGCCATTCGTTTGAGGATGTGAAATCGGAAAGAGCGCCTCTACCTAACACCGCTTCTAAACAATTTTTGCCGCCTATCCAGAAGCTATTGTCGTATAGTCCGTGGGTCCTATTGAAAAAACATAATTCCTCCTCAATTTGGCTAGGTACATTAGTAACAGAGATGTGCACCTAGATGTCCCATAACTAGGTTCTAGTAGCGAGTTGTATTCCTTTTTAAAGCGAGGGATTACGATCAAGTGTATTTGCAAGTATGAGAAGACACGCACCTTGGCAGTAGGCCCAAGGAAGCGAGATGTGGTCTTTTTGTAGCCAAAGGCGCTAGTTCAGCGCCCTGGGGCTGCCAATCCTTCCTGAGCTCCGCCTCCGTCGCCTGTGCTCCGCCCACCAGTGTGTTGCATGTTGGATGAGGATTCCACTTCGAGTGCGTATCCTATAACTTTCCCATGGATGCGTGATCAATCAAAGCATGGCCTTTGCTGGAATGATAGCGGCTATCGGTTTAACATGTGCAAACGACCTCTTAGTTGGTTGCTAGCTCGTCCATTATCGGAGGTCAACGGGCAAAGAAAGGGGTCCCATTTTGCGCGTTCTTGACGGATTTCTTTGCTTTTTTCGCCACTGGGGCATTATTCAGCATCATCACTTCCACTATGAATGCAATCTAATCTATCGTAATCTCTCGCTTTCATCAGGTGGTGGTGAGCGACCGGTAGTTGAGACTCCTGTCCGGACCATGATAAGGTCAAGCTGCTGCTTGAAGCGAGTCTCTCTTCCCTTTTCGTTGGCTTCCTAAGGACCTCATGGGAGCGTCCTCGTACTTTGGAGATTGCGCTTCATTCTACAGTGGGAGTTTACCGTCGAAGAAAACGGTGCTTACGTAATCGCTTTTTTGGGCCCTTGGCACTAGTTCTTCATAGTTTTGCCTCTGCTGCGCTTCTATGGTTCGATTGAGCGGTAGCGCTTGAAATGGCTTGTGAGCAGTTGTTATATGACCACTCTTCACATGATTGTGTTCAAAAACTTCAGCGTTCTGGTCACCTTTCTCAAGCCAACCGGGTATTGCAGTCGACCCGCTTCTTCGAGCTTTTCCTGGGATACAAGATGCCAGAGCTTACGCGGTGGCCGCCCGAGGACTACTTCTATATACCCTTTAGTGCACGACGGGTCACGGCGCGGTTAAGGTTCCAAAGAAATGCGATATTTATTACCTGATGTCCGACCGAGCTGTGCGAATGATTACGCTCGGTTGAAGTTCAATCGCACCATGAGAGTAGGCCGAACAGTAAGCCGTAGAATTTGGCATGGTTTGCTAGGTTTGGATGGATTAAAAGGTCTGCCAATCTTGGAAGAAATGCTATAAACATTCACAGAATTTGAGCAATGCGATAAGAATGGGACACCAAAACCGCAACTCTGAACTCAAAGCACGCGCCATTATGAGAGTAGAGCTTCTCTTATTTATTATTTTCATTTATTTTCGTGATTTCTTTTTATTTATTCACACTTTAAAAAATACTCAGTCTGAGTCTTTTCCGATGGGGTTGATCCTTCTGTATTGAAATTGGTGTCACCTTTGTGGATGGTTTGAGACCATTTCTACAATTGCCGGCATCCGACACAGTTTTCTGCTGATGAATGAGTCTAACTGCAGACTTCAAGAGCTTCACTTCGGCAGCCACCTCACGCCAATGATTAATAATTCTTAATGGGTCAATGAAAGCACTCTTCTGAAAGATTCAATATGGAGGTCTTTTCGAGATGATTTGGGCCTGAATTTTATGTAGAGACATCTATAGACGCCATCTCTAACTCCGTTCCTCGTTCCGAACTTCCAATTAATGCCGATCCGAGGTCATCATGCCGATGACGAATCTCAGCTGGGATGTGGCGCCATCTGAAGTCTGAATTGTGTCTAATGATCGCCGCTGTCGCAGTGGGGAAGTGGAGGCGTTTGTGCGCTGCGCGAGTCGACTCGATGATGACGACGTCCGAAGCGAACGACGATGTGAGCGGATGAAAAAGCTGGCGCGGCAACGCACTCGCGCACAGACCATCGAAAATTAGGACAGACATTTGGCGCGACCGGCTGCACGTCGACCGGCCGACACGAGCGCCCAGCCTTGAAGGAGTACGCATCCAGCTGTGCCCGTGCGCGCACATCAGCCGGCGAATTACCTCAGGGAACTCACCTTGAAAGAGGGTTTCCATGTTTCGACGGTTTCCATGCTGCAACATGGATGCAGGGGTGATATTTTGGGACTAGCCAGGGTAAGCTAGATTATTCTGAATCGTACGTCACCCAATCGCGCCTGAATCGCTCTTTCATAAAATCACGAGGGCACCACGAGGAAGTCCGAGAAAAGAGTCTGAGCACCAAATATTCAATTCAATTCTGGAAATCCCTTCTATGCAGAATTTAATGCAAAATTCTGAAGTGCATGGGAGTTTGCATGCGATTTGAGTTGTTTTCGGTGAAAAAGGACAAAGTGTTCGGCATTTCCCTTCTTGGAATGCGCCATGACTCCTCGTCCATTCAAATTCATAATTACATTTGAACGAGATTCGGCCTATAAAATGAATTGTGTGGTCAGCCGATATGCAAGTTATCAAGGGTGTTTTATTTTTACAATCATGTCTTCTACCAATGAACTCGCCCCCAGAGGGAGGGAAAGTTTGGTTAGTGTGGTTTCGGATTGGACCGTAGGATCGTGTGTGTTGGTGTCGCTTGCCTCTTCACCACTTATTGCATATTCATTCGATGAGCAATTATTCATATGACCTCAGCCGAATGTGCTCTATGATGCAAAAACTGCTTATCTTCTGAACCACCATCGAAGAAAAACCGCTCAAGTTCATTCATCACTCGAAAAGTAAGGCGAAGGTGAAGCAGCGTGTATTTGGCGTTGGTGTCTTACCGATAGTCCAGAAATCGAATTCTGGAACCAAGCCTGCTTAGATTAATCTGCCTAAAATTGATATTTATCCACGGTTAAGTTTTCCAAGTGGTATACCAGATGCCTGAATACAGGGTCAACCGTCACGATGGACCAATTTCGAAAATTCGACCCTCCTCCTTTTAGCAAGCTACTTCGTAGTACTATTTTGAGCGTTATGCCAGATTGAGCGCGGTAGCGTCGCGTTTGCATTGGCGCGCACAATCTTCCCTCGGCCCAGCGCGGATAGACAGAGGCAGACTACTAATTTTCAAATGAGTGTAATTCTGTTCAATTCAATATTTTTCAAAACGCTAAGTAGATTTGTAATCTACGAGACTGCTAGTTTCAGAAACTACCACGTTTATGCAGTATCTTCAAAACTTTCAGTTATGGGGTAGAGAATTAAGAATTCACAGAAATGCGCACTTCTTCATTTGAAAGGTTGTAATTTTGTTTTTTTCAAATAAGAAAGTGTGAGAAGTGGTAAGAAAATTTTGAAACTCTAGATTGTTTTCTTCTAAAAAGTACTCAAACTTTTGTAAAGTTTCATTTCTTCAAAAAATCGCCCCGTTGGACCGTTTTTTGTGCACAACCGGGTTTTTTGGCTTTCAATGACTATAACTTTCTTTTATTCAACCTTTTGCAATTCTTGTCCCCTGGGATACAGACTAAAGTAGAGGCTTCTAACGAATACT